>VWZI01007340.1:10227-34827 GCA_013396835.1 Psilopogon haemacephalus
GGGGGGGATTTGTTTGTTTGTAAGATTAGTAAGAAAATAAAATCAAGCATGTGTGATCTGAAGTGTTTCAGTGAAATACTGTTCTCTATGCTGAGTATGACTCCCTCATGGGACTCATAAATACTAACCCTGCTGTTGCAGTGGATTATTTATTTTATGTTTGCATCCAGAGGGAACCATAAGGTCAGATCTCTTATTGCTGCTGAGGCTATTTACAGGTTTCTGAATGTGTGGGTGGTGAGAGGGGGTCCCAAATGCACCAGAAGACTGTCTAGGCATTGAAGCCAGCTGTAAAGGAGCTTAATAAAAAAGGATAAGTGTTTCAGCATAGTAAGAATACATATTATGTAAGATAAGTTTAATGGTGCCAAGGCTCCTAAAATCCATGCTCTATTTTGATCTATTTTAAGGGACATTTAAATCCCTTGATGTTTCTAGGAACTTAACAAAAAGAAATGATGATCAATTGCAGGCAAACATGGCAGTTATACAGAGCACTTGGAGCTCACCCAGTTGAGCCTGATCCTTTTCAGTGGGAGAAAAAGCCAAGACTGAGATCTTTCCTGAAGTTAAATGACTTGTCAAAAACATATGCAGTCTTTTTCCTACTAAGAATTAATCTTTGTCCAAACCTTCCAAGAGAAAGTCAGTTTTGAAGAGGTAAAAGAGAAGGACATAATCCTTCAAAGTATTTCAGCTAGCAGGAATGGCTTTCACAATTGGAAGCTTCTGGTGACAGAAGAGGATAAAGAAAAGATCAAAGCATGAGTTAATGCTTCCTTCCCCTATCTCCCTTATGGGTTACCAAATGTAATTGTACAGCAAGAAGTCTGAAAATTGTGCTTGCAACCAATAAATTCAATAAAATTATCCAGTTCACTAATTTTTTGTCTCATTTTTCTTAATCTGATGGATAATGAATTTAAAATTGTTCTATGCCGTTAGCACATAAGAGGGTAGAATCTAATGCTGAATAGAGGGACAGGGACAGATCTGACAGATCTGAGAAAACTCTAAGAGATTGTCCAGGGATAGTTTCATGATCATAATGCGTTCCAGTTTCAGTTTGATTTTCACTTAGACCTGTTTGCTTCCCTACTGCAGGCCAAAACCTGCAGAAGCAGTGCTTCTTTGTTGGTCCTAATTTTCCTCATCATATTCAGGAAGAGCAAATACAAGTTATCTCTGGTCCAGGTTGGGTCTGGAGCTACACAGGATGAGCAACAAACGTGATATCTCTTTTCTTCACATATATGTGTTTGTGGTGGTTTAAGCAGTTATCTGCCCCCCCACCTTTTGAAATAAATCCAGGCTAGGACTCAGAACACTAGAAGTTGATAAATGAAGCAATGCACAATATACAAGCAGATATTTAAAATGTGTAACAGATATTTACAAATATATACAGTGAAAAGGTAATACAGAAACTCCACACCCCTCTCAGAGACCAAAATCCCCATGAGAGGTAACCAACCACCCCCTACCACCTTTCCCCCCTTCCCCAATCTTATCTCACCACCTGTTGATGCTGCGGATAAGATGAGGTAGATCAGCCAGGGGGGATTAGTAGTAGGAAAGAAGTTAGTAGAATTATTGAAAACTAGCTACCAAGGCAGAGACAAAGAACCATGCAAAGAGAAGCAGCCACAGCCAGAGAGGCCTGGAACCATCTGACTATCTACTTTTGGGTTTCAATTATTAAAACAATTTTTTTTTTCTTTCTCAGTAGAGCTCTGGGTGAAGTGACATAATGTGTTTTCCTCTCTTAGCCAATAGTCTAATTTCTCACTCAAATTCTCCAATTAGTTCAAACCAGCACAGTGTTATTGCTTGCAATTTGCTCCCAGTCATCTTTACATCAAAATATTATTAAGCTAAGAAAAAAATCTCCCTTTCCTCCTTTTTGCAAAAATATTTCAAAATCCTAGAAAAACTCAGTATATTTAGTGTCTTCTTTCTCTGGTTCATGGGGTTGAAACCTTAAATCTCATCTCAGTCACTAATGTAGACACAATTGGGTAACCCTCATTTCCCAGTCACCTTCTTGGAAGATGTATACCCTTATAGAGGTATTCAGGAAGACCAATCTTTGGTACTTTTATTTGGCTTTGTTAAGATCACCTATCATCTCTGTATTAATGGATCAATAAATATATAATTGCTCAAATCCTGTGTATCTCACCGGAATAAAATTTCTGAATTTTAGTTACTTGCAAAGTCCAAGTGGATATCTTAGTGCATGACTTCGGATATAATTAATAACCAATTAAGACAATTAGACATTTCTAGGATTAAATTTATCTCTCTTTTGACATCTATCTACACTGTGAATCTATATTGACCAGTTCATATTTTGACAGGCATACGCTGTTTTTTTTTTTTTTTGTTTCCTATTCCTTTCATCCAAATTAAACCAGCTCAGTTTAACTCTGCTGTATATCTTCAATCTCAAGCCTGCACCAAGTGTGACAGATTTTTGCATTGTGGCAAAATGAATCTCTGAATAATTCCAGTCTGGGTACACATAATATTTTTTATGTAAAAATTGAACATGGTCAAATGTATAACTTAGTATCTCTATTATAGAGATACATTATGTGTATCCACATGCATGCAAGGTCTAAATTTAGCAGCTAATTCTTGGAAGGTATCTTGGGAAGAGATTGTATGTTCATCTGGTTTTCATTGCTAGTATGATGCCACAAAAAAATAAATTATTCCTGATAATATCTTTAATTACTCTGTTTTTTACATTTTTTTTCTTTGGGTTTTGTTGTTTTGTTTTGTCTTGGTTTTTTTCGATATAGGAGTAAATGTCCTTTGATATAAACCAATGTAACTGAAAACCCAGTTGGTGAGCAAGATAGTATATTTTTAATGTCCTAATTATAAGAAAAACAGGAAAAGTAAGAAAATGAGAAGAAACTTTAGCTGTGCAAGAAACTGATTGAAGACTATACAAATTAAATGAGAATCAATACAAAGAGTTTTCTGTATATATCTTTAATGTCATTAATTTAAATTCTCCTCTAGAAGTATTGACTAATAAAGAAGTATTGACACTGTTATGATATCTAGGTGATTTTCACTTTGCATGCATATCATTATTTAAATCTTTTATGTACAATATATTAAAATAAAAATGAAATTGTGTTTTGTCATGAAATAAGATTTATCTAACAATCACATATGTTGCTCTTGTTCCCCAAAAAATGAACAACAATTGAAGATTAAACTCAAAAACAATCCTCTTCCTTTCCCCTCCCTTCCCTTCCCTGCCCTGCACTCCCCTCCCTTTTCCCCTTCCCTCTCTTGTGTCTCCACCTCAACAAATATTTCAGACTGTCCTTCAGACATCTGTTCCTCGATGACTTCTTGCCAACAGGCTAGAATTAACACATACAACAGAAGTCAACTCTTTGCTTTTCCGTCAACTCTTTGCTTTTCCTTTCAAGTCAATATTCCTCCCCACTTCCTATTGATGGTGAAAATCCCATCCCTCTGTTTGCCACTCAGTCTCATAAACTGGGTATCATCTTCAGCTTGATCACAAATTGCAACACTTTCTTAATCCATTCACATTTCTTGTATAATGTTTTCAGTGTGTGGCCTTTTCTTTTTGCTGAGTCTTTGAGCCCTTACTCTTAACTACCACAACATTTTCTGTTCTGCCATCCCTGACACTCTCACACCCTTACTCCAGGCTTTAAAAAGCACAGCTGCTATGATTTTCTTGCTTTCCCATCACTTTGTCCACTTTCACCTTTCTGACTTCTAAATCATTGTGCTGGCTCTGTGTGTTTCACAGCAATAATTCACACTTCAAAGGCTTCTTCACAACTCTGATTCTTTCTATTCTTCCATTCTTGTATCTTCCATCTATCTGCAATGCTGGGTGAATAGATATGTGTAAAAAAACATTTCTCTAACTATTTAGATATTCTCCTTCCTACACTGCCTTAAGGCAAGGTGTCTTTTCTGAATTTGCCTACAGTCAGTCCGTGCTTCTGGTTTCACACCAATGTTCAGTGACTTCTTTCTGATCTGAACTACGTAATATGTCAACAGAAAAATGCTCACATGGAACATTATTTCAGGATCCAGGATCATTGATGCTGAAGTAAACCAGTATTAGGATGACCTGTGCTTTTGTCTGAAAAGACTTATAAAATAGGGTCTTTAGTCAATACAAGCTTTTCAAATTGTCATTCTACTTTGGGTTTACCAGAAAGTGATCTTTGATGAGTCTTTACAATAACGTGTAATAAAGGTAAATGTACCCAGAGAAGAAAAGCAAGCAGGTGGAAAAATACAAAACATCTTGTTTACATGCGAAAGCACACACTTATTTTTAACTCCCTGTACCGGGTTTGCCTGGCAGTTATGGTAGCAGGAGGGCAACAGGGTTGACTTCTGTGAGAACCTGCCAGAAGCTTCTTCAGTGTTCAATAAAGCCAGTGCTAACAGGCTCCATGAGAAACCCAGCTCTGGGCAATGCCAAGTCCATTCAGCAACAGTGGTAGTGCCTGTATTGACATGCTGCACCAAGGTAGGTTTAGGCTAGACACTAGGAAACATTTTTCACTGAAAGACTAGTCAAGCATTGAAGCAAGCTGCCTGGGGGGGTGGCCGAGTTGCCATCTCTGGATGTGTTTAAAGGTAATTTATATGTGGTGCTGAGATACATGGTTTAGTAGTGAACTTGGTAGAGTAGAATTAATGGTTGGACCTAATGATCTCAAGAGTCTTTACCAATCTGAATGATTCTGTGATTTAGTGATATTTAAGAAGGGAAAACCAAACCAAACCAAAACAACAAAAAACCCAAACCAAAACAAAAATACCAAAAAAAACAACCCAAAACCCCAAGAAAACAGACACAGTATCAAGTTGTGTCAGGGGAGGTATAGGCTGGATATTAGGAAGAAGTTCTTCACAGAGAGTGATTTGCCATTGGAATGGGCTGCCCAGAGAGGTGGTGGAGTCACCATCCCTAGTGGTGTTAAAGAAAAGACTGGATGGAGCACTTAGTGCCATTGGATAGGGCTGGGTGAAAGGTTGGATTGGATGATCTTGGGGGTTTCTTCCAAGCCCCCAGAAAAACTAAAAAAAAAAAAAAAAAACAACCTGTGGCAAAGCAGTGGCTAGAGAAAGAAATGACAATATGTGAAATTATTAACTCTGCAGGTATCAAGACCAGAGAACAAGAAGGGGTAGGAGGTGCTCCAAGTGCCAAAGCAAAAATTCGACTGTAGCCCATGTTGAAGACCATGGCGAGGCAAACTGTCCCCCTGCAGCACATGCAGATTAATGGTGGAGCAGATATCCACCTGCAGCCCATGGATGACTCCACGCAGGAGCAAATTTATGCCCAAAGGAAGCTATGATCTGGTAGGAAATTTGTGCTGGAGCAGGCTCCTGGCAGGACGTGTGCATCTGTGGAGAGAGGAGTTAGACACAGAAGAGGTTTACTGCTAGGACTTGTGATCATGTGGAAGAGACCCACCCTGGAGCAAATTGTGAAGAATTAGGTGGTAATAGTTCAAGTGGATTTAAAGAAAAGTTTGAATGCCTCTTGAAAAAGTTAGCTTGTTTTTGAAAGTACACCACATGAGTCATTGGCGTGTCTGTACATAGAGTAAAATGAGGATACCATTAAAGCAAATAATATTTCTTATATTTAATCACACATGGTATTTGTGTACACATCTGGACATTTGAGGGTGTACAGTATCCATTACTTAACTAACACTACCTCTTTGCTGATGGTAATGAATATATTAGCATAAAGCAGGCTTGATTTACAATCAATCTGATTGACAAATCACACTGAAGTTATTATTATGTATATATTAATTATGAAATAGTCACAAAAAATAAGCAACAAGGAATTATGCTAATATTTAGAAAACATATTTTCACCACTTCTTTGCTTTGTAGCTATGGAAATTCTTCCAATGATTTCTTGAGAGTGCTTGAAAAGACTGAAAATAAATAAGCTGCAGAAATTGAGCAGAATGTAAATATTTGCTACTGTAAGAAAACTATTGACAGTGGTTAAAAGCCAATACCAAACCATGAAAACAAATCCTTAAAAATACTGGAGACAGTTCTATTTTTGCTGTACATGGATCGTACTGTAAATTAAGCATTCTTCCTATAAGTTTCTGTCATGAGACATAAGGAGTGGAGTGCTAAAACAGTGTTACTTGAGTAGCAATCTATGAAATCACCTAGAGAAAGACAGAAAAGTCTCAATGTACTCCAGTCAGGAAAAAGAACACTAAAAAAAAGCAGTTTTACTGTGAGTACACTTAGGCTGGGAAATAGAAAAGGTTTTGCTATTTGAATAGTGACATTTTAGAGCAAATAGGGTGAGAAATCCTAACCTTAAGACTGAGGTTGTGAAGTTTATGGAAGTTTTTATATGATACATAAAACCTGCATGAGACAGAGATGGAATTATTAAAAAAAAAAATTTTACTCAAACGTAAGACAATTTTCTGTTGGTACAGCACCTGAATTTTATGAAAGACACTTTAAATATCCTCCACAGGAGGCTACTATTTTTGTCTGTCTCCTTAGCTCAAGGAGGGGTCTGTATTTTGTCTTTCTGTAAGGTGAAGAGTCATAGAAAATTCTGATCTTTCAACATGGTGCAAATCTGACAGTTGCAGATGATCATAAACTCTAATAGAGTAACAATGGTACTACTACTTTTCCAAGGACTGCATTGTCTATGACCACAGGCAAACTTCCTCAGGTGGTCAAGAAGGCCAACAGCATCCTAGCCTGCAAGAGAAATAGCATGGCAATCAAGATTGGGTAAGTGATTGTGCACCTATACTTGGCACTGGTGAGGTAATGCCTTGAATACTGAGCCCCTTATTAGAAGAAAGGCAACAAAGCTGCTGAACAGTCTGGAGAACAGGTCTTATGAGGAGTAGCTGAGGGAACTGGGATTGTTTTGTCAGGAAAAAAATGAGACTGAGAAGAGATACTATTGCTCTCTACATAGTTTAGTGAGGTCTCTTTTCCCAATTAACTAGTGATAGAATAAGAGGAAATGGGCTTAAGTTGCACCAGAGAAGGTTTAGATTTGGTACTAGAAAAAAAAATTCTTACTAAAGGAGTGGTCAGGAAATGGCCATTCAGGAGTCTTGCAGAGTCACTATCCATAGAGAAGTTAAAAAATGTATACATGACACTTTAGGACACAGTTTAATGGGCATGGTGGTACATGATATTGGTTGATTTGATGAACTTAGAGGACTTTTTCAACCTTAATGGTTTTAGGAACACAACAAGAATCAGCTTATGGTTTGAGATGTTAAATTCATTGTGTATACCACTATAGGGTATTATTAAGAAAGTTATAACATTTATTCAGTGTCTGATACAAAAATTAATCAGCTTCATTAAAAGAGCATTATTCTGAAAAGTGAACTTTATGATGAATTTTATTGCCTCTCTTTATTACTGAGAGAAACTATGATGGTTCAGTTTCCCACTGTGTCATTGATATTAAGGAAAGAATATCTATTTTATATCGACTAAGTTAATGAGTAAATCAATTCTATATTTTTATTTTTGATTTTGCATTATTGCTATTTTCTAAGTGGGGGTTTAGTTTGGGGGGTTTTTTTGTTTGGTTGTTTATTTTAGTTCAGTTAAAATAATCTATTATAAATTTGGATGCTAAATTAATGCAATTTTATGTTTCTCCCTAAAAAAGAATATAGAAATACAAATCAATAAATATTATATCACACTTGAAAGGCAGACACTTATTTCTTCTAAATGTATACTGACATGTGTTTTGTGTTACACATGAGCACTTAAATTGACTGCCATGTGTTGAAAGACATACAAAAGTAATTGCTTAGTGCTTGGAACTTACTAAAAATATTCAGTAAAATACAAGTTGATATTCTTTATCAGACACAGCCAGCATCACAGTCATTGGACTCACCTGTGCTCCTAATAGCAAAGAAAAAGAAAGAATTCATCATAGCTGTTTCCAGAATAATTAAATCTGTATACATATATTCTTTAGGAATTTTTAAATTTAGGAGTATAAATGTTAATAGGAACACCAAACTCACTGAAATATTCTCTCTTCCTCAGGCCTGTGTCAGAGAGAACTCACCTCTTGGGCTGGTTGGATTACTACACCCCAACTGCACACTCTTCCACACTAACTGTCACACAGTCTTGTCTGCTCTGGTTGTGCTGGCACTTCCAAGTTTGATTTTTAAATGTATGTGGGTATCTGTGGCTGCTTTGGCACCAGCCTCTCCAACAGGAGCTGTCAGCTTCTGGGCAAGCCTCTCTGCTACCCTGGCATTTCACTGCCTCAGGAAAAGTCACTGTGCCCTGAGATCTGCTGCTATACTGTGGTTAGTACTGGCTCTGGAGATGCATCCCTTGGCGAATGACAGTTTGTCTCTCAATTTCTGTGTCTGTGTTTCACATTATATCCCATAGTTTATAAAAGCAAATATGTTGTTTTCATTATATATCACATTGTTTAAGGTAGTCTCATTACCTCCTACTTGGTCGTTTTTAGAACCACAAAATTGTTGAGTTTGGAGAACATCTAGGCCCACACTCTGCACGAAGTTAAGTAAGCTAGAGTAGGTCATTTAGGACCATGTCCAGATGCATATTAGCTATCTCTAAGAAAGCAGACTCCACAACTTCTCTTGGCAATCTGATCCAGTCCTTGAACACCTTCAAAGCTTAAAGAAAAAAAAAAAAAAAAAAAAGAAAAAAAGAAGTAGTTTCCTGTTTAAATGGACTTTCCTATACTTCAACTTCTGGCAATTGTCTCCAGTTCTGTCACTAGTTGTCACTGAGAAGAGTCTTCATAATTTTTGCTCTCTCTCAGACTCAGGGGGATCTTACCCAGGTGTATAAATAAGAGCTTTCTCTTCTCCTGGCTGAATAGTCCCAGCTCTCTGAATCTTCATTCTGTAATTCCCTCATGACTCTTCACTGAATTTGCTTCATTATATGCATGTTTCTTTTTTTACTGTAGACCCTAACTCTGGACCCAGCATTCCATCGCTGAGGAGAAGGGAAGGATCACTTTACTTGACCTGCTGGCAACAACCATTCTGATGCAGCCTAGCTTGCTGTGGGCCTTCATTGATGCAGCTACATATTGTTGGGATATGGGCATCTTCTTGTCTCCCAGGATCACCAATCCTTTCTTCAGTCAACCCCTAGCCTGTGCTAAGTATCATGTGTCCTCTCCAGAGGTGCATTCCCCATTGCTCAAATTGATGAGGTCCTTGTTAGCCATTTTCATCAACATGTTGAAATCTCTCTGACAACATAATTCTGGCGTATTTACCACTCCTCCCAATTTTGTATTCTTTGCAAACTATCTGAGAGTATGTTTGGCACCACCATTCATGTCATAAATGAAGATGTCAAGCAGCAATGACTCCAGTATCAACTCCTGGAGTATCCCACAGATGACTATCCTCCAGCTGGACTTCAAGCCACTGATCACAACCCATTCTGTTGTATCTGATCTTCTCCTACATTCCACCCTTGCGAAGTCCCTCTGTTATATGTTCAAAGTTCAGAGCTCAGTGGGGAACCAATTGTTAAAAGGAGTCCATATGAATATTTAAGTGTTACCGTTATTAAAATCATCATTAGTGTTAACACGATCACATTTAACAGCAATACTCTATTTAAAATACATTGGTAAAAGGGTAGTAAATCATCTGTAGGAACACGATATACAAGGTGCCTTTTAGAAAAGCATAGTAATATCTTTTAAATGATCCAGACCTGTCAGAAACTATCAGGGATTATACAAGCTAATCGCAGCATGTCACCAAGTCTTAGTGTCCTTATCAGTGATTTTAGAAAATGATGCTTACCTTTTACTTGTTAGGCACTGTTCTTACAATAAATCATTCATTAGTAATTTTAAAGTGATTTTGACACTCATGAAGTAAAATCAAATGATTAAGAAAAAAAAAATACTTGAACATGGGTTAAGTCAAATAGTGCAGGATATAGAGACAGCTCCTCTCTCATTTTGCAGAAACTTGAGTTCTGCCAAGCGATATAAATTTTCATTTACAAAATGCATTTCTCACATTCTCATTTCTAACCAGTGCTGCTTTATGGACATGTCTGCCTGACTTGGAAGGACAGCAGGGCAGTGTCACTGCAGAACATTTCAGTGCTCTGGTCTGTAGAAAACAATTGTAAATGGCACTGTGTCAGACAAAGACAGAAGCCAAAGGGAATGGAGT
Source organism: Psilopogon haemacephalus (assembly GCA_013396835.1). NCBI lineage: Eukaryota > Metazoa > Chordata > Aves > Piciformes > Megalaimidae > Psilopogon > Psilopogon haemacephalus. Next base: position 20,508 of record VWZI01007340.1, read on the forward strand.
CCTCCCTGTATTTAAAGTGATGCTCTACTTTGAATCAGATTAAAGCCATGACTTTGGTCTAACAGTAACTGATGTGGAAGTGTAAGAAATATGTGGAGGATACTATAGTAAGAACTCTCAGAAGCCATATGTCAAAGTGGAAACATCAGCATTCACATCTGCATAGCTCTTTGATCTTCGAAACTAGTAATTTACAAGGATATGTCAGACTTGTTAAAGACAGACCTTTTCTCATTCCGTCTGGGTCAATCTGGCAGAAAGAACAGTTTAAGTGTAACTTTATTCTGTTTGTTAAGCCATGTATTATTTATCAGTAATAAATTAGGAATTTAAACTCTGCTGCATTTACAGCTCTTCAGTACCAGTCACACTTAACATATGTATCTTGAGAAAATTATATTTATAAAATCACTTTTAATAATGTTGCTGCAGGAGTAAGGACAGGGCTTAACAACAGAAATGAATTAAAAATGTTCATGTATTATTAACACTGAATATATAATGCCTATCAAGAAGGAACTGCAACAGTTTAATAAGATAGTATTCTATGGATATTGATGTGTCAATAACTCTCAAGTGATTGGTATATTCATTCATACCTCATTAAAGATTTACTGGTGTTTAATTCCAAGGAAACTCAAATATGAGATCTATCCAGAAAAAAGAGGTAAACTTTTAATAATATCTACTCATTTGTTTATTTTTAATATAATATGTCTAGTAATATTTTTGTAGTGAGGTGTTTGTCACTCAGACTGAAATGTTGTTCATAGTTTATTAAAGATTTCTGTTCCATCCCTGAGGAGCCCTTGCATGACATGCATTATATAATTCTAAAGAGTGCAAAGTAACAACAGAGAATAACCCTGTTCATTAATGTGATACTGTGTGATTTTAAAATATGAGATTAAGTTCGGGACATGGCACTTATTCACTGAAAATGGGATAAATGCTTTTCATATTTTATTAAATTTTCTGAGGAATTTCGTTGCTGGGCATTGTTGAGCCTGCTGCGACTAATCAAAGATTCACTATTCCCATATATTTTGGACAGAGTACTAAGGCAGCAGGGTGGTTAATGTCATACAAGAAAATCTGGTTTGCTAATGGTACTCTAATCTAAATGCATGGATGACATTCAACAAAAATTGTTAGTGTGCAGGAAAAGAAAGAGTAAATCCAGGAAAGAGGAGAATTTAAGTTAATTCCTGGTATGAAAATTTGCAAATGCTGAATTGCAGTTAAAAGACAGTAAGATACAAGACTACAATACAATCTACTAATGGAAGTGGAGATGCTCAAGTCTGCAGATTTTCAGGATGCAGTAGTATGATGCAAAGGCTTTTATAGGGTCTGAAATGAAAGGCTATGTTTGGTACAGCTGTGGAATCACAGGGTCTCATATTGGAATGTATTTTTCATAGTTTATCAAATGTAACAGGTAGTTTTGTAAATGGACAAAGTGTGTATAAAACATTGACATTCTTCTGTGGTTATATTTTAAATCGAGTTTTCATTCATTCTTTTAAAGACAAAAATATCTGCACCAGATGTAAGTCACTAAAAAGTCAAACTAGTGTTTCACTGCATGTTTCATTAAATATGGCAGATAAAGTTTTTTCCTATTCTCTTCTGCCTTTGAATCTTTACCTATATAGAAGGGTATGAAGTATTTCTGTATGTGCAAAATCTAAAGGAAGAATTAATGTCCCTAGATATCTTTGTGACTGTGAGAAAACTTTGTGTCCTTCAATGACGTTTGCCCTTCAATATTTTTTTCTGTAACCCATTTTAGCTGTGAACCTTTGTAAGTTTATGCTGATTTAATGATTCTTCTCAGCTATCACATATTAATTTCCAGAACACTTAGCAATTCAGTCTTCTAGCTGAAGACTCAAACTTTAAAAAAAAAAGGACAAACAATTCTAAGCATCAAAAGTTAAGACTGAAAAAAAGCAATTTTACACAGTTTAGCAGTCTATAAAAATACGAGTAAGCAGGTATCGTAAATCACTAATAGAACACCAAAACTTTTCAGAACATAATGTAACAAGGCTAAAAAGTATGCAGACATAACTCCTAGGAAATCTTTCAAAGCAACATCAATTAATCTTAATTTTTACTGTAACATTTATCAGAATTAATGCATGAAAGATTATATATGTGAGCTATTTATATGATAATGAAATTGTATAAAATCTGCACCATGCATGAATCAAGCATTTATATTTACTTTCTTTCTTGCTGTGTTTATTTTGCAATATTGTAATTTATTTTCCTATGCTGTATTTATGAATTAGGAAAAGCAATCTATTGAAGATTTTATCCATAAAAGATACCTTACGATTAAGACTTAGTTATTGTTTTTCATCTTTGAAATGAGATTTTACCTTTGTCTGTGTCTATGGTATCCAAGAGAAATTATTATGAAAAATTTCATGACATTCAGATATCAGCTTTCAGATATTCTATCAATTGTTGTGCTTATTATAAGACTAGATAGGTAAAGCACTAGTTCACTTAAAAAAACCCCAACAAACACATGGTATACAAATTATTCTACGTTAAAACTTCTCTATTTTAAGTGTTTTTTATACACTTTTCTATTAGCACTCAGAGTTTGCTTCACACCTAAGCAGGGGCATCATCTACATGAAAACAGTGTAACAGATTTTGTTGATAAGTTTATTAACATAATCTGGCAAAAGATGAGGTATTTTGTAGTTATTTTGATTGTCTTAACAGTTCCTAAGGAAGTTGTAAAACAGGTCAATGAATGAAAATAAAGCAGGACATGTGCAGAATAAGCTGCATGTTAATTACCTGGGCAACTGGTAAATCTAACTGGTGATGAACGAGGCAATCAGAAATAACTTCATTAGTGCTTCTAATTTTAATGATATTTTCATTCTGTTTCTGTCTTCTCCATGATATTGTGCTAATCATCAGATAAATAGCTGCTTAAAAAGACCCTTTTTTGTGTGTGTATATTTTGTTGTTGTTTTGGTTTGTTTGTTTTTAATTTGGTTTTGAGTTTGTTTGTTTCCTCCCATTTCTGGAGTGTGAGAAGGGAAACTTTGTCTATTCTTTCCCTTCTTTTTCTTTTGAAAATTATTATCACAGAATCACATTTCCCATATCATGCTTGCGAAGTCAATGGGACAGCTTCCTTACAGTCCCAAAAGTGGTGATTGTGTTGGCTAACCAGGCAGCATTAGATTGGCACCAGTTTAGAGAACATTAACATTTACAGCAGGAAAGAGTTTAGAGTAAAACTTTTTTTTTTTTTTTCTCACTCATGCAGATCAATGAAATATTTGCCTTAGTTGCTCTCTTAACAGATCACCTTTTTCCTATGTACCCCTCTTGAGCTTCCCAGATAGTCATATTCAGAAGCAGTTTCTAAACCATAACTACAGCAGAATGAACAGAGTGGAAATATATAAATATACAGTCACTGTGTGGCTATATAACTGTGTAAAATATATTGATGACTCAAGCTGGTCATGGCTGAGTAAATTGTATCAGTATTACCTGTGAAATTGTTGCACCATAAATGCATTTGATCCAAGTAAACTATAATAAATCATAACAATTTATTTATAATTGAGCTTATAAGGACACTCTTGTCAAGTACTGGTAAAATTTCCAAATGACTGAAGATAGGAAAGGGATTAAGTGGGTGCAAATGTATAGTCAATTTTTAGTAACCATGTTTATTTAGTCTTGTAATAAAGTGCCAATAGAAGTGGAAAATTTCTATTTTTGAAGTTGAGCAAATGTCTCTGAAACACACCATAATTTAAATGCCTATCAAAAGGAGTGCTTCCTGTGTTTTCAAGAATATGTACATTTGGTGGTATTTGATTTTTTTTCTTGATTTCTAATTCAGATTTGTTTATCTGACAAATAAAAAATTTTGAGAACACAAGTCCTTTACTTAGATACTTAGAATCTTAATATTTTAAATCTTGTAACTTTTAGTGTAAGAAAAGTATTACCTATATCAATTACACATATTAACACCTAGATACATAATGAGAAATATTTAAAAGATTTATAGTGTTATAAGTCCTTTCCTTCTCTCTGTCAATTTCCAAAATTTTGTTTGGGAAGATCATGTGATTTGGATGAGTATCTTTTAGGCTTGTCCTGATCTAAAATGATATCGCTGCATGAATTTCTTTGAACAAAGATAAGCGTAATATTCTGGTAGTGTCCTCATATTAAAGTGACACCCAAATTTTCTTTTTTGTCTTCAGCAGCACTTGAGAAAGGAATGTTCTTATAAATTATAAAGAAACTATAATAAAGTTACATGTTACAGAATCATAGAATCATGGAATTATTTATCTTTGAAAAGACATAGAAAATCATCAAATCTAGCTGAAAACTTAGCACTGCCAAACCCACCACTAAACCACGTCTCTAAGTGCCACATCTACACATCAACAGGCGTGGTAACTCAACTACTTCCCAGGGCAAACTTTTCTGATGCCTGATAATCTTTTCGGTGATGAAATCTTCCCTAATATGTAACCTAAGCTCCCTCTGGTTCAACTTGAGACCATTTCCTCTTCTCCTAGCTCTTGCTGCTTGGGAAAAGACATTGACACCTATCTTGCTACAACTTCCATGCAGGTAGTTGTAGGGGCTGGTAAGGTCTCCCCTCAACTTCCTTTTTGGCAGGCTAAACAACCACAGTTCCTGCACCTGCTCCTCATAAGACCTGTTCTGTAGAACCTTCACCAGCTTCACTGGTCTTATATAGATGCACTCCAGCACCTCAATCTATTTTTTGTAGTGAGGGCCCCAAAACCAAGCATAGTACTGAATGGCCTCAGCAGTGCTGAGTACCAGCTGATGATCACTTCTGTAGTCTTTCTGGTCATACTATTTGTAATACAAGCCAGGGTACTGCTGATCTTCTTGGCCACCTGGGCATACTGCTGGCTCATATTCAACTGGGTGTCAACCAATACCTTCAGGTCGTTATTCACTGTGCAGATTTCCAGCCACTCTTCCCCAAGCCTTTAGAATTTCCTGGGGTTGTTGTGACTCAAATGCAGGACCCAACGCTTATCCTGTCAAATCTTATATAATAGGCCTCAGTCCATGATTCGGCCTTTCCAGATACTTCTGTAGAGCTTTCCTACCCTCATGCAAATCAACACGCCAGTATAACTTGGTGTCATCTGAAAACTCAGTTATGCACTCAATCCCATTGTCCAGACCGCTGATCATGTCATTAAACAGAACTGGCCCAAATACTTATCCCTGAGGAACACCACTTGTGAATGCCCACTAACTTCATTCACTACCAGTTTTTCAGCTTGGACATCCAGTTAGTTTTTAATCTAGTGAAGCATATATTTATCAAGCCATGAGCAGTTTTTCCATCAGAATGCTGTGGGAAAAGGTGTCAAAGGCTTTATGAAAATCTAGGCAGCCATATACACAGTCTGTCTTTTCTCCATTAGGTGACTCACCTTGTCTAAGAAGGAGATCGGGTTAGTCAAACGGGACCTTTGTTTCATAAACCCATGCTGACTGAGCTTTATCTCTTGGTTGTTGTGTATGTGCTGTGTGATAGCACCCAAGTTGATCAATGCCATAACTTCTTCAGGCACCAAAGTCAGACTGACAGGCCTGTAGAGATGATTTTGAAAGTGCTTTACTGTCCTCTCTTCCTCTGTAGGTCACTATGGACAGACTGTTTCTATGTACAAATTGTAATCCATTAAATAGAATAACATTCTTTCCATTTTATATTGGTGCCAGGTTTCAGCACAATAGGTTTATTTATTTATTTATTTAAATTTATTGGCTCATTTCTTGGTCTCTGACACAATTAGCGGTTAACTCAACCAGAACTTGATATTAAAAATAAAGAAAATATTTTCCTCTATGTGTTGCAAATTCAAAGTCCAATGTTTTGTAAGTATTTTGGTTGAATTAAATGAAGGTACACCTAATATGAAAGCTTCATAGACTGCAATCTCCAAACTGTATAAAATTAAGGAAGCAGAAATGAAAATGATCTTGGGCTACTAATATAACTATATGATCAAACTTAATGTATTGAGTATTGGTTGAAATGTTTTCATCTTCTTTTGTTGATACTAAGAAAGGGTGAACAGTGTTCATGGGAGACTGAATATTTGAATATTTGTGAATATGGGATCAATGATTAAGACAAAGGCATCTCTTTGCTGATCACAGACTGCTTTCTTTGGGTAAAATAATAAAACAAAATAATGTTGCAACATAAAATGTCAGAGCTTGCTGAAGATCAGCAAATGTGCTGCAGGCATTGAATTTGATAGTCACATCTGTCCACAGGGCAGAGCACAGAATTAAAAGGTTGACACTATACCACAGGGCATTTGTGTGATAATACTACATACATTCATTAATATTAAATAATGTTTTCATAGTTCTTGAAGAGTAAAATACTAACAAATTTGTTTTCATGCTGGTATGATAACTTAATATTCTTGCAAATCCAGGGGCAAATATTTAAATCTTGTTCAGAGAAATTATTCTAAAATTGCAAGTGAGTGATGTCCAGGTCTAATCTGGTTCACTTGCTTCTGCACTTCTGAAATTAAAAAAATCTGGTTTGGTTTTGTCCTGATGTTTTCACAGGCCAAGTAACTGTGGGTGGGCTTTTATGCTTATTTCATTTTAAAGTTTAACTCACATGCAATTATACCAAATAATAAATACACAAAGCTGTAACAAAGTGGGTATCACCGATTACTTTTGATTAGCATGGTAAGTCTGACACAAATATTTGCCTGGGGAAAAAAAAAAAGTATTATTAGTATTTTAAATAGATACATTCTCTATTTAGTTTTATTTTACTTTCAGAATTAAGCATGGGAAACTCCATGGGGGCCATTATTAAGTCTACTGAATGTAGTTTGTCTTACAACTAAAAACTGCCAACCAACTTTATTCGTTTGTCTTTTAAAAAAATCTGTTCCTGCTGATCCTGTACACTTTTTATCATCCCTTTGCTTTGTCCTTCATTTTTACCTCACTTATTATTGCATTGGTTACCACAAAAAAACTGTAAGAATTTAGAGCCATCTATGAAACTTCAAGTCATTTTCATAAAAAAAAACAACCAGTTTTCAGATAATTTCCCCACTTCTGCCTCCTGAATGGATCAATGCACATCAAGGAGAAGCTATGCTGCATTATGTTGATCATTGTAGTTCCTGCATGCTGTTTGAGAACCTGTCATGGGCAATGAATTAGGAATTTTGTAGAGAATTGTAGTATCTGCTAGTACCAAGCAAGCATCAAACAGTAATGCATGTATTTTCATAGTAATTCTGTAAAATATTCCCCATCTTCTGGATGGGTAGTTGAAGCAAAGAAAAGCCACAAATTTCTAATTTGGGGTGCTCTATTTCATATACTGACAACATACTCTATTAGAATCTTTGCTGCAGAGCAACTTGTCATGTTGCTGGTCAACTTCTTTTCACAGAAAGAGTGGTTATTGGAATGGGCTGCCCTTGGAGGTGGTGTAGTCACCACCTCTGGAGGCATTTTAAAAAGGGGCTGGGTGAGGCACTTAGTGCCATGGTTTAGTTAATTAGATGTTAGGTGATGGGTTGGACTCGATGATTTTGAAGGTCCCTTCCAACCTGATTAATTCTGTGATTCTGTGATTCTGAGTTCAAAGTACAGCAGTTGTGGACTTGCAATTTTGCAAATCAACCCCTGCCAAGCAGACTGTGTTGAGTTTTTTTTTTTTTGGGTTTGTTTTGGTTCTCCTAGAAGGGTAGACATAGCAATAGGAAAAAAAAAATTTAAATCACCAAATAGCATAATTTAATTTTTTTCTGAAAAATGTTTTCTCTCATTTCCATTCTCCCTGATTCATTGACAAATTATTCTTTTTATCAAAAAGAAAACTATTCAATTATAAGCCACTACAGTTGTTTTATAAATACAAAGTGGAAAGCACTTGATATGCTACTTGCATCCGTCGGTCACATATATATATATATCAAACCAGCTGGAAATATGACAACACTAAATAAGAAAGGTGATAAATAGTTCTTAATTGTAACTTCTCTGTAGATTTTAAAATCCTTGTTCTGTTCTGATGATATCTAAACTGCAGCTGTCAAGACAGGAGCATTATTTTTTTCTCTTTCTTAAAAAAAAAAAAAATCATCCATATTTAATCCCTGACTATTAGCTCAGTTATGCCCAGCAATATAGGTTGGATATAAGGAAAAGTTTCTTTGCAGGAAATGTTATAGAGTACCAAAACAAGGTACCCAGAGAAGTTGTGGAGTCCCCATCCCTGAAGGTATTTCAAAGATATGTTGGTGTGGTTCTTAGAGGTATGGCTTAGCAGTAGTGGTAAGATTGTGAGCTATATGTGAGCTGTTGGATTTGATGATCTCAAAGGTTTCTTCTAACCTCAACTGTTCTATGGTTCTGTGATTCTACAGAAGTGCCCTGCATACGTACTGATGTTAATTAGAAGATGCTTACTAAATTGTACAGTCAAGATTTTAATTATATTTTGTCCTTTTCATTCATAATTCTTGCAGTTTATTCTATGTTCTCTGTGCTATTAAATAGGCACATGTTGTCCATTCAGTGTCAGAGACAGAGGAAATAAGATTCAGGGCAGGGGGAAGAAATGGAGGTTCCTCAATTTAGATATAGTGAGAAGTTGCAGTAAGAACACTTGCCTTTTTTATATCTTTTTCTCCCTGTTCAGTTTTGCCAAAGTGGTGACTCATGAGAGTAAATGTTATTTGTTGCTCCGTGAGAAAAGCAGCATTCGTATTTTAATATTATACTTTTCTCATGACCAAAACTGAAAAAGCAATTGTGCATAATCTCCTAGGTAAGAGAATCAATGCACTGCAGAGGATAAGTACGACAGCTTGCAACATTAAACACAAATACTTGAGAAGGTGACATAAAAGATATACAAGAAATATGAGAACTTCATTTTCCAAGCAAAGATAGAAATCAGGAGAAGTTGTGGTTTTATGAAGAGTATGAAAGCTTTACTTACAAAATCTTCACTTAGAATTCAAAGAGAATTGTAAACTCTTTTTCACTTGCTAGTGGTATCCTAGTTTCCCCCAAAGAGTATCAATTCAGTCTGAAACAATTTAGATATTGTACAAAACTGACTAGTGACAATAACTCACTGCCTTAGAAATAAACAGTCTGTATCCAGACACATACATATAGCTTATGGGATAATCCCTAGGCATCTTCTTGCCTTAGAAGCATCAGATTTCCCAGTGAGATCATCTTGGTGAGAGATTCAGGTGAAAAGATGCCACAAGTCAGTGTATCCTAGGTTTTCAGTTCCACAATAAAATGCTTAATTGGATGAGGCAGTCAGAACATCTTATTTTCTTGCAATTACGATTACACTATCTGGTATAGAATCACAGAATCATAAAATCAGTCAGGGTTGGAAGAGACCACGAGGATAATCTAGTTCCAACCCCCCTACCATGCCCAGGGACACCCTATCCTAGATTAGGCTGGACAGAGCCTCATCCAGCCTTGACTTAAACACCTCCAGGGATGTGGCCCCAACCATTCCCCTGGGCAACCCATTCCAGGGCCTTACCACTCTCATAATGAAGAACTTCCTCCTCACATCCAATCTGAATCTCTCCACCTCCGGCTTTTCTCTATTTCCCTAGTCCTGTCACTACCTGATAGCCTAAAAAGTCCCTCCCGAGCTTTATTGGAGGCCCCATTCAGATACTGGAAGGCCACAATAAGGTCATCTTGGAGCCTCCTCTTCTCCAAACTGAACAGCCCCAACTCTTTCAGTCTGTCCTCATAGCAGAGGTGCTCCAGCCCTCTGGCCTCGTGGTCTTTCTCTGGACACGCTCCAGCATGTTCACATCCCTCTTGTAATAGCATCTCCAGAACTGGACACAGTACTCCGGGAGGGGTCTCACCAGAGCGGAGTAGAGGGAGAGAATCAGCTCCCTCGACCTGCTGGCCACACTCTCCTGATGCAGCCCAGGATCTGGTTGGCTTTCTGGGCTACAAGTACACGCTGCTGACTCATGTTGAGCTTCTCATCCACACAGCTCTTCAGAGAACCCAGTAAGTGCTGAACACCTGACTTCTTTATCTACTGGAGAACTTAAAAGGTGCTGCAGAACCATTTTCTGGCACATCTTAGCAGAATGAGAAATGAATGTATAGAACATCCTGTGACAGACTTGTCTAGTTAAAACTAACAGAGTTGATAGTAGGTATTTGATGTGAAATGATCACTGGCTAAAAGTGTCTGCTACTGAAAATCACATAGTATTCTCCACATGTTCATTTTACAGTTTCATTGTGGTAATTCGGGGAGAAGGTTATCTGAAAGTCTGCCTTTTTGTGACCTTAATCAACAACACAGGAATGAGTCTTTTGAGTCTTGCCTGAGACTTATATGATAAATGAGTATCTCAAGCTTCAGTATATTTGTAAAGAGTTTTGGTTTAGTGTTGTCAGTTGATATATGCAAATACACTGTAAAACATAATTTAATACTATTTCATTGAATATCCTGGATTATTTTTTTCCAAACATATGTCAAAGGATCAATGCATTTATGTAAAATATTCAACACATGCTGCCTCTGAGCAATATTTTAAAATTACTAAGAGCTGCTGATCCATCCTGTAGGAGAAAAATACCTCCTTGAGAAACACAGTTTTTATTTTCTTACTTGTGGGCCAAGAAATCTCTTGATTTGAAAACTATGGAGCTAAGTCAGCAGTGTATTTATTTAAATATATGCTTACTTCTATGTCTCTTCAACAAGACCGTAATGCTATTTAATGCTTTAAAGCTGTTTCGATCTTAGTGTAAGCTCCACTGATTTTAACATAAGTGTTGTTAAATTAAATGTATCCTTGATCATCTCCTATATATACAGGAAACCCTGAGAATAAAGAGAGAAGGAAACTATTGTAATGACTGAAAAAATATCTTGATTCTGTGGAAGGTGGAAACCAAATTAAATATCAATTATTTTTGTAGTGCTTTTCAGTATTAATTCTCAGTCAAGAACTGAGCATAGAAACGAGAGCAGAAAAAAAAGCTGAAGAAAGATAACATTGTCTACAAAGATGAGTAGCTAAACATGAACAGAGAAAGAAAATATAGACATGCTCCTGAGACCAAAAGCATAGTGATTCTGGTGAAGGAGATTTTCCCAGTGACCAGAAAGAGTAAACTGGCATAGGGAATTTCTGTATAGATACTAACATTTCATTCCATTTTGTTCAGTTTTGTTGATATTGTTCAAGGCTATATCAACATCTTCATCATTGCTTTCATTTAAGATGCTAATTTCTTTCCTTGCACCTGTATTTACTTGAAGATTCTTTGCTATTGCATAATCACAAAGAAAGGTGCAACCTTCAAACCCAGCAGCTTAGTACTTTATCAGAAAAGAGTAAAAATTAAACTGATACAGAAGAGTTGCAGTGCTCAGACTTGACTTATTTAGGCTCCATGACAGCCTGAGAGAAGAAGGCAAACAGCTATGAATTGATAAATATATCATAAAATATTTTATAAGAACACATGTAAGAACTATTCCACAACTAAATATATATAGTATGAAAGAAAATCCTTTCTGAACATATTTTTTTCCCCAGATTCATTTATGCTTAATAGTGTTCATAAGAGAATGTACCCACTCTGCTTTTAGCCATGATTTTGTTCTTGCTGATGAATATAAATGAAAACCAGAACAAAACAAACAAACAAACATCCTGTAATTTGTCTGGAAATGTTCGTATTGAAGTAAAAATGAAAGATATGACTCACTTATAGCATATTCCTTTAGGTTATTTTTGTGACTGTTTCAGGATCTCTACTTGCAGGTTAATAGAAAAGGGATTAAAAATCTGTGATAGATAGTTTATAGTATTAGCATATGGTCTTTCACCTAAGAAGTAGATTTCCTTGGGTAAGTTTCCAGTCAGTGTGACCTATTACACTTTTCTATGACACTAACTGAAAATATTGACAGTTTTCTATGTAAGATGTATTTATGTAGCTGAAGATGATATTTGAAGACATAGAATACTTGCCTGAGGGTAGATCTCATGTTAAGATAAACATACTGTTAGAGTAAATTACATTAATTTATTTCCTTAGTCAATACATGTGCACTTCCATGAAGTCAAGGCCGTTGAAATGTTTGGCCCATGCCCTAGAGGTCAAAGGCAAATTGGAGCTCTGAAACAGCAGGCTGGCTGCTAGTGCTGTATAGTTATGGAAAAAGATGTTGTCCTTTGACTCTGCCTGTGAGCAACAATATGGAAACATACTGCAGACTACCTAGAGGTAATCTACTTCTTCAAAGTTGTTTCTACAGACTACTGTAGTAAAGTCTATCTCATAACCTGAAACATAACATTCTTCTTTTTTTTTCACATCTCCAGATGCAGGTGTTTGTATTTATGTGTTCAGATTAAACTATTTGGAGTATCTAGTCTTGAATTTCTCCTGAGCCAAAAGACCTGCAGCTATCAAGCCATATTACTTTGAGTCATATCAAAATGTTTATAATCACATCCAACTTTAAAATCATCTAGATGAAATGAAGAATGAAAAATCTGTCCCAGCATTTTCTAGCAATACTTCATGGAATTTGTCATGTAATTGTTTCTAATGTCAGTGTTTAGTTTTGACTGATAGTGATCCTTACCTGGCCAAAAACCCCAAAACCCTTCTCTTGGCAGGACTACCTTGTTTACTAGGCATTTTTAGGTTGTGAATAAGTCATATGTCATACTGCTCCACCAAAAATGGAGAAAAAACAACCTTCTAGATTCCTTCACTGTGATGCAAGCCTTCTGTAAATATGAACAGTTTGTATGTTAAAAAAAAAAAAAAAAAAAAAAAAAAAAAAAAAAAAAAAAAAAAAAAAGTGAAGCCTTTCAATTTGTGTAAATTTTGCATTGGTACTGCTTGTCAAGCATTAGTCTAGGGGGAAAAGTCTATATGACTGTGTCAACAAGTAAACTTGTTTAAATAGTGGATTAATTTAATCTGCACTTTCAAATGTGGGAATGAAAAAAAAAAAAAAAAAAGAAAGTTCTGCCAAGTTCTGCCATCCAGATGATGGTAGAATCTGGTGTATTTTCCCTTACTTCATTGCTACTGTGGTGATTTACACCCTCTAAGGATCTTGCCCATGTAGCCTCCCTCTTTACAAAATATTCCACGAAACTTTAAGACTACTTAGTGATTAACCAAATCAGACACTTAAAAATCACATCCATGCCACTGAATTACTAGACTCTATCCTGGCACAACGCAAACTGTTTAAACTTCATTTATCATGCAGTGAAAGTGCAAGTTTGTGAGCTCTGCTGACAGAATGGTAATATGTTTGAATGCAGCCATTCTCTAATCAAACAGTGGAGAAACCCTGGGGGGAAAAAATTAGACTGAACATTTTCTCTTTCAAACTGGTTTTATACACTTGTCTCACAGAATGCTTCATGAGGGTGGGAACTCCTGGAATTTATGCTTATTGCAAACACTATTACAGATGCTTTTTAAAAGCCACGAATGTGATGGTTGTACATAATACAAAAATGACTCTTTCCTCATTTTATGACTAAATTTCTAATTGACAATTTTCAGTCGCAATAAATTAAAATTGCTGAATCCATTCCTGATTCATGGACTTGATCCTTTATTTTTTTAACATTTAGATTTACGGGGCCGGGGGAGGGGGGGAAACAGTTTTTCTGTAGATATTAACCTAATTTAGCAAACTAACCAGAAATTAATTTGTTAAGGTCATAAAGCTTTGAAAATGAACCACATATAGAATATTCCTATCTCATTTGCTTTTATGGCATAGGCCTATAACTTTTAGTACTGTCAAAATACTGCTTGAGAAAAATTAAACCATAATAAATGCATTATGTACCTTTTAAACAGGTAATTCTTTCAGGATGGATGCTGAAGCCCATACATATTGTGCATCCTGGCATTAACTTTTTTGATTTAATGGTTGGTTTTCTTGGGAATGTTTCTGTAGGTGATTACCTCCCTGTAATTTCTGACAGAAATTTCCTTGAGACATATACTGTTGACTTGGCACTGTGATAACAAAGCAAGAGGTTACAGCTTCCAGGAAGAGCTGCTGATACATAGTGTTACAAAGTGCACTATTCAGTGTTGGTGTACTTCCATTTAGTAAGAGGTCCTCCCATGTCATTAAGAACTGGACTGCCTACATTTTTTTCCTTCCTTTTTTTTTTTTTTTTTTGGTTTGTGT
>VWZI01007340.1:41274-104749 GCA_013396835.1 Psilopogon haemacephalus
CTCTCCTCTCCTCTCCTCTCCTCTCCTCTCCTCAGTTTTCTTTCTTTTTATTTCCCATTTTCCCTTATGTTTTGTTGTTGCAATTCCCTAGACTACAGCCAAACTTCCTGCTTTTCATGAGAGACACCAGAAAGTCACTCGTCTGCAATACTGCACACCATCCTATTGTGCTTACAATTAACATACTTTTCATTTAACAACACATTCATAATTTCCTGGCCTAACAGATGGTCTCCAAAGCTAACAGATGTCATCTTATTTATTCACTACTTGATATAATATTTGTGACATAATCATTAGCTTCTGCAGGAATAATTTTTGTGTCAAATCTGGAGAACAAAGATTTAACAACAGGGAGGAACAGTGCCCACCCACAAATACATTAAATTGTCCTCTGAAAGTTAAGACTTTTGTTCCACATTAATATTAAAGATTAGGAATTGACAGAGAAACTCATTCATATCATGAAAGTTAAGTCTCGTTGAATTCAGAGCTTCAGCTTTACTGAATGAAAGACAAAAATTGAAGGAAAGAAAGAAGTGCAAAAATTAATAAACTAATTGTCAAGGATGTTTTTATGAAGTTTCGTTGTGTACTCCATTTCTGTTTGGGATCCATTTTCACGGATAATTCTAGCAACTCAGTTTAAGTTAAATTTACAATGCTCAGTACCTCCATAATGTTTTGAAGCCACAATCATGAATTATTTTCTTGGATGTTAGGGACAGTAAGAGAAATCAGGGTATATTTTTTAAAAGTTTTGGAATTGAGCTTGAAATACCAAATGCTTATGGAATAGGCTGGCAATGCCATTTTAATTTTTATCAGTGGAAGGGATGTTGTGAAGCTGCTATTTTTTATTTATTGTTTTGTTTGGTTTGGGGTTTGCTTTCATTTTTTACCCAAATGATATTTCTTCAAATATATGAGTGGAATGATCTGAGGAATGATTACAGTAGCTGCAGTTATGATCACACATGCTAAGCTATAGTACTACTAGTGAAAGGGATGGCTGGATGGATGGAGTTTTACTCTCTGAACAGTTTTCTGCACTTTCCATTTGTTGTCTGCTCCAGGTCTCAAATATGTAACCATTTTCTAAGAAAAATATTTATGATTTGTGAGAAACACTGAGATTCTACAAAAATACGCTAAGCAAAAAGCCAGGCATTCTCAGTATGTTTAGTAATAAACTGCTGGAGCAAATCTCCATTTAAGCAAGAATTTGTGTTTAGAGATTGCTGGCATAGCACCATAGGTACTGATACAGAGTAATGGAACAGTATAAAGATTAAATTAACATAGGACAATTTAATGTGAATGTCATTATTTTACTTAGAAAGATTCAGATCCCTTAATGGGTTAAGAAACACCTTCTTAGCTTTTTCCTTCCTCCTACTCAATTCATCTAATAATTTTTAGTATTCTCCTTCATTTCTCCTTTATGTGTTTCATATATTGTATTCATCTTTTTTACAATATGCTAATCTTGTCCTTCACTAGTCCCTGCTTTAAAATCAACGTAAGATATTGCTACCCTTGATAGTGTAGGGGTAATATTTTTTGATTCAGACAACCTCTTCCACATACCAACTCCACTCAGTCCACCAAATAATGACAATAACAGCAACAGCATTAACATTTCATGTTGCTCCTTCTTAGACAAATTTTATTGCTTGATGCTGTATGCTGACAGACAACAGGAATTGGGCTTACAATGTGTGTGAAATCATTTTACTGTGTATCTAGACAGTCACTTATTCAGAGTGCTTTCCTTGCTATAAAACACTCTTTTTATGAAACATCAACTACTTGACTATTATCCTATATAATACTTAGATTCCTGGTAGAGGAATATATATACTTATTTTCTTACATAATAGAGTGAATGCACTGAAGAGTAATCTCTTGATGCAGTAAATATATATGTTAGCTCAGTAAATATTACAGAGCTAAGGTGGGGAAACAGTGCAAGAGTGTAGAATATGGCAGGGAGGTGCATCTATAAACAGTTGACACACAAGGCCTTTAAATATTGAAATCATTGAGACCTTTTGTCATATTGACACTAGATCAAGTAATGAATGAACCAGGGTCTTTTCCTAGTTTTAGTCACTCTTGAATTGATATATATATGTTTTTAGAACATCTCCTTAGAAAGTTCATCAGTAATCCTGTAGGCACTGATGGTCTTTTTATTCTTTGCAAGCTGTCTATTACCTTTTAGTAAGAGATTTTAGAAATACATAGCAATTAGTCTCTTTTTAGTTCTCCATTAGTTTCTTCACTTCTAATTTTGGATTTTAAAAGAGGTGTTTTTACCAAGCAGACTTTCTTCTTATGTAATTCTTTTTCTTCTATTTATTTCCCTTAATCTGAAAATTTTCAAATCAGGAGTGAAGGGTAGATTTCCTTCTCTCCTACCCAGATACTAAAACTGTTGCAGTGCCTCAGTTTTATACAACTTACTTCTAAGTGAACTAAAGCCTTCAATTTTCTGTATCACATCTGCAAAGAACTGAGTGGTTCACAAAGCCATTAGGAAATGTTGAGTTTTTCTTGTAAGATAGGCAGTAAGAGATTTTCAATAGAAGGTTATAACTAAAGTCCTCAGTTCATAATCCCTAGACTTAATCTATGTGTAGGTACATTGCCCTCTTCTTACTGGCTAAAAGCAGTCATAGATTTTAGTTACCTTAATACTATTAAGGTCATAATTTCCCAACAAAGAGAAAAACCCTTTATGGTGGAAGATTTTCTTTATCTGGGAAAGGCTTTCTATATCTCTTTGCCCATCCTATTTTGCAAGTAGGTACTCTGATCTCAATCTGAAAGGATACCTTGGAATGATCTCTTAATTCTTCCTGTCTAAGAAGTTGTAATTTTTGTCGAGTAATTAGTTGTTTGGCTTCTAGCAGATCTGTAGTGCTTTTTCAAGTAGACAGGAACACTAAATGCATGAATGATTGTATATTTTTTAATCATATGTCAATGTAGGTTGTTTTGATTATATAACCATTTTCAAGAAAGGTGAGTGATTACCTTTTATGTGCCAGACAGAGAAAGAGAAAGAAGAGTGGATAGAGTAACGCGGTAAAAGGAGAAAAGTATTACCATTCTGAGTTCCAAATATGCCCAGTGTGCTTGATGTCTTCTTGGTGGCAGGTGCACACACCAACATCTTGTGGTCCTGCGCTTCATTACCTTCTTAGGGCTGATTGGTAAAAGTGGTCCTATATCATGGTGGGTCATGCAGCACTTTCACAAGTGCATTGGGAACTCAGTTTAGCTGAGTTACTCTTGGAGCATCTGTGCAAAGCATTATGGTGGGCCCAAATATTTCAGATGACTTTTGCTTCACTTTTGTACATACTCAGTTGTGAAGGTGGCAGTAAATGACTTCAGCTGGCACAGCTGTAGGAATCCAAGTGGTGTCTGAACTGTAATGTCCTGTTCCAAGAGCAGATTTTCACGGTTGCATAAACAGAAAGAAAGGAGAGCAGAGAAACAGTTTGAGACAAACTTCTATGGCAATGCAGCTTCTACAAAGATAATTCATATTGTGAATTCTGAAAGTTCAATTTTTAAATTAATCTAGGTCCTCAGATTTTACTTTAAAATAATATTTAGATTATTATGTCTTCAGATTTTTTTAAAAAATAATCTTTAGATATTCATAATGAAAGAGGACTTTGTTGAAGCTTTTTTTGAAAGTGTTACTTTTCCTCCAGTTTCCAATCACTTTATTTAGCCTATTTTGAGGAAAAATCACATAGCATTAAAAGATATGTCATAGAATGCAATCTTTAGATTTTTTCCCTCTTACAAGTGCTATCTGAGGAAATATGTGTCTGTGAATGCCTGGTAGTTTAGGACAAAAGTGGAGTCACAGGGAATTTTGTTGTATTCTGAAATAGTGAGTTTTGTGAGAGAAGATGAGAAAGAGTAGTGCTAAACCTCCTAAAGACAAAGAATGAAAGCAGAAGATAACTGAAAAGAAGTCCAGAAGCCAATAGCAGATGATTGTCAAGAATTCATGGCCTACTAGAGAAAGGCAAAAATTAAGAGTTGGCAAACAAAGAGTCTGGTACAAGATGTACATATTACAGTACTAATAAAATGAGAAGACAACAAGCATATTGTAATGGAAAAACAGGCAAGTGAAGAAGCTTAATAAATGCAATACAGAATATTAATACAGTGGGAAGTTAGTGGTAAGTAAATGTTTTGCCCATTTGATAGCTAAAAAAATCTGGTGGTGCAAACAGTGATTGTTATCACAGAGAATGCTGTCATGCCAGTCAAGACATGGAAACAAAGTTTATAACACTCTTGATTTAAACAAGCATTTTGCTGAGAACTGTCTTGTCCTTAAATTTCAACTATAAAATAGAATAAATACAAAATGCAAATAAAATAATAGAATCATGGAGTGGTTGGAGTTGGAATGGACTTCCTAATGTTGTGTAGCGAGCAGGGCTATCCTCCATTAGATCAGGTTGCCCTGAGCCCTGTTAGGCCTGACATGAAATATCTTCAAGGATGGGGCTGCTGTTAAATCTCCCCCAAGTCTTTCCTTCTGCAGGCTGGGCACGCCCAGCTCCTTCAGCCTGTGCTTGTAGGTGTTTCAACCCCTTGATCATTTCTGTAGCCCTCCTCTGGACCCTCTCCATTAGGCCCATGTCCTTCTTGTGCAGAGGAAACCAGAACTGGACACAGTACTCCAGCTACATCTGATAACTTTCAAAGTGTGAAGAACTGCAAGACTAAATCTCACACTGATAACTGACATACTTTCTAGCAAGGCTCAAACAGATTCAAAATGTAATGAATATGAGTTATGCATCCTTGTTTTTTATATTTGTTGCAGGATGTCAATGTAGCACTAGCCTCCAGGATACCTTTAGGAACTGCAGTTAGTGAGAACTCTGTTAAAATGGAGTTTCAGAGTAGGGTGTGAACAAAATCAGGAATCCCTTGCCTCTGTGAGGTAGGAAAGTTTCTAAGTGCCTTGGATGTGATAGATAAAATTCTCTGAAAAGACACTGTGTATCACCCCATAGATACAGTCACAGCCACTGAAATGGTAAGAATTCATAGTATTTTCTACATAAATCTTGGTGCTAATGAACTGTATGTGTGTTTAAAATATATATGCTAAAGGACAGAGAAATAATGAATAAAATTTGCAAGCATAGAAACTTGGTCAGAAGAAGATTTTTAAAGATTACTCCAATGAAACACTAAAGGGCAAAAAGTACCTTCTTTATAGGACAGAGTAGCACTAACCTCACCAAACCCTGGTAGTGTGTATGGCTTCATCTGGACTAGCCACTCTAATTTACTTGTCAGGGGCATAACTAAGAACTTTTAATAAATTATTTATCTCATCCTAAAGTACATTTCAAAAACAGATACCTAAACTTGCCTGATTCTTATATAAATTGCTATACGAATGCTACTGCTCTTACCAATGACTTAGTTTTCAACAAGCTTCACTCTGAAAATATGATAAAATTACACTTTACTGTTCTTTGGTGATGAACGAAAATTTCTTAACTGGTTTACGTTTTTTTAAAGTTAAGGGAAGAAAATAAAAAAGAAAATAAGTTGAGATCATATATTGGTATGCAGAACTAGCTGATCACAAGACTCCCAGATAAAAACTGTTACTTTTAAGAAATAGCATGCTGACTGAAATCTGCCAAAGTAATTAATCTAAGCTTTGGTTTATATAGCTTGTGTTTTCTACTCATCTGGATATAAGAAACACTACAAAACATTTTAGAATGTATATTCTAATCCCCTATACAGATATAACCAATTTACAGTAAATCTATCGCCACATGATTCAGTACCTTTCATTTTAGTCTGTGGAGTTCCTGTGCCATGGAAAGATGTTTTTATTTCCTTGCTAAGGTTTATGTACCTGTTCTGAAACTGTATTATAATTTCATTGCTGTAATCCTTTGACTTTAATGAAATTTTTCCTTGAGTTACTCCTACACAAGAACAGTCTGTAAAGCCTGTATGATTTCTCTTCATCTATAATGGAGAAGAAAATCATAAAGTCTCTAGGGAGAACTTATTGTGTCTTTTTGATACTGAAATTTGGCTCATAATAAAGAGGGCAAGGCTGTGGATGTAGTCTACCTGGACTTCAGCAAAGCCTTTGACACCATCTGCCACAACAAGCTCCTGGCAAAGCTGGCACCTTGTAGCTTGGACAGATACACTCTGAAATGGGTCAAAAACTGTCTGGAGGTCTGGGCCCAGAGAGCGGTGGTGAATGGTGCCACGTCAAGTTAGCAACCAGTCACTAGTGCTGTGCCCCAGGGATCAGTGATGGGGCAGATCCTGTTCGATATCTTTATTGATGATTTGGATAAAGGGATTGAGTCCATCATCACTAAGTTTGCAGATGACACCAAGCTAGGAGCAGGTTGATCTATTGAAAGGCCCTGAAGAGGGACCTTGACAGGCTGGATGGGTGGGCAGAGGCCAATGGGATGAAACTTGGCAAGGCAAAGTGTAGGGTTCTGCACTTTGGCCACAACAACCCCATGCAGTGCTACAGGTTGGGGACAGAGTGGCTGGAGAGCAGCCAGGCAGAGAGGGACCTGGGGGTGCTGGTAGATAGTAGGCTGACCATGAGCCAGCAGTGTGTCCAGGTTGCAAGGACAGACAATGACATCCTGGCCTGGATAAGAAATAGTGTGGGCAGTAGGACAAAGGAGGTTATTCTGCCCCTGTACTCAGCACTGGTCAGGCCACACCTTGAGTCCTGTGTGTAGTTTTGGTCTTCTCAATTCAAGAGAGATTTTGAGGTACTGGAACATGTACAGAGAAGGGTGATGAAGCTGGTGAAAGGGCTGGAGCTCAAACCCTACAAGGAGAAGCTGAGTGATCTATGGTTGTTTAGCCTGGAAAACAGGAGGCTCAGGGGCAACCTCATTGCTGTTTACAACTACCTGAAGGGAGGTTGTAGCCAGGTGGGGGTTGATCTCTTTTCCCAGACAACCAGCAACAGAATGAGTGAACACGGTCTTAAGTTGTTCCAGGGGAGGTATAGGCTGGATATTAGGAGTAAGTTTTTCTCAGAGAGAGTGATTTGCCATTGGAATGGGCTGCTCAAGGAGGTGGTGCAGTCACCGTCTCTGGAGGTATTCAAGAAAAGACTGGATGGAGCACTTAGTGCCATACTCTAGTTGATTGGGTAGGGCTGGGTGATAGGTTGGATTGGATGATCTTGGAGGTCTCTTCCAATCTGGTTGATTCTGTGATTCTATGAACTTTTTAGTACTGCCTGTTGCCATAAGACAGTCAGTAATGACATTAAAATAAAAGAAGGTATATTTAGATTAGATAAAAGACAGTTTTAACAGTGGGAGTGGTAAAACACAGGAAGAGGTTGCTCGAAGAAGTTGCCCAAAGAGGTGGTAGATGCACCATCTCCGGAAACATCTAAGGTTGGGTTGGATGGAACTCTGAGAAACTTGATTGAGTTAAAGATGTCCCTATTCACTGCAGGGGGATTGGTCTAGACAACCTTGAAGTTTCCTTCCAAGCCAAAGCATTTTTAAAATTCTTATGTGGACAGGCTGTGAGAGTTGGGGCTTTTCAGCCTGGAGAAGAGAACGCTTTGAAGAGACCTTATAGTGGCCTTCCAATATCTGAAGGGGGCCTACAGGAGGGCTGGAGAGGGGCTACTCACAAGGTCTTGTAATGACAGTATGAGGGGTAATGGGCTTAAACTGGCAGAGGGGGAATTTAAATGGGATATTAGGAGGAAGTTCTTTCCAGTGAAGGTGGTGAGACACTGGAACGAGTTGCTCAGTGAGGTTGTGGCTGCTGCCTCCCGGAATGTGTTCAAGGCCAGGCTGGATGAGGCCTTGAGCGACCTGTTCTAGTGGGAGGTGTCCCTGCCTATGGCAGGGGGTTGGAACTGGATGGTCTTTGATGTCCCTTCCAACCTAAACCATTCTATGATTTTATGATTGGAAATGTTTCTACATTCATGGATAGACTCTCCTTGTTTTTCATTCCTCCAGCATGTCAAAGTAGCCACAAATCTGATAGGTGAAGCTGGTTTTATAACTGGTTTGCATCAGTGAACAACATTTGGAGTGCTCTGATAGCTCTACCTCTTATCTGATGCAAATTGATGCAGAAAATGAAACTTCATGGAAATGTATCAGATTTACATTGGGAAGACCAGATCCACAGCTGACATAAATATTTTCCTAGTGTAAATCATGAGTTCAGTGAAGCTGGACTGACTTACATATGACTTACATCAATTTCAGACCTAGCCTCAGATCCTGTGTTGTGAAATTATGGATAGAGACAATGTACTGATGACAGGCAACAGCAGTGTCTAGTAGGAAGATAACTCAAAAATAGTTGTCACTTCTTGTCATCATTTTGCTAAATAATGAGTGTCCTTATGAGCTGCCAAGACAAGGTGAGCTATGCCATGAAAAACAATACACAGGATCACAAAAGGTTCCATTAAAAAGAGTTGTCCTTTTCTTTATCTACTCCTCATGATTTTTGTTATCAATAGCCAAGAAGCATAATTGCAGCCACACTTCACAGGTGTTCAACAAAGAAATGTAATTTAAATTTAAATTTCTGCTAGGCTATTTTTTTTTCCTTGGTATAGTGTTCTGAAACAGTGTTTTTCCAATGTTGTTAGTTTTGTTTTCAAATGTTTTCTAACTCAACTTGCACTATAATACTTGTGTTTACATAGCTTTTCACCATTCACATCTATGATCTTTGTGATTTACTTGCACATTTTGATTGTTGATAGTATTGTTTTTTTTTTAATATGCCCTCCCATTAAACAGTATTTTATTGATTCAGCTGCAGATTTTAGTGCTTCAAAATATACAAATATTGCCTATGTGTTGCTGAATGTAGTAGGATGTCCCAATTAGATATTTTGTGAATCCAGCTGCATGCTTTGTTGATCCAGTTGGATTCTTGATTTTCAATAAAATTAGTAGTCACTGTAAGTTCCATGTTAATTAAACTGATCACATTATTTTGATAATCAGGTGGAGGAGATAAGCCAAATAATCCAAATGCAAAATTTAGGATTTTTTGTTTCTTTGTTTGTTTTCTGTAATATAGAACACTACCACCAGAGGATTTAGGTATCCTGGACACATTTTCCTAGTTGTAATGAAAATACAACAACAGAGCATCACTTAGTCATAAATATTTTGGGAGGCATATGGATTCCTGCACACTGCCTAGTACACTGCATTTTGCCAGGCACTATTTGGGTAATTCAAGCCACCAGAAGGCTACCAGAATTTACAAAATGTTTACAGATTTATTTGAGGTGTCAAGGTTATACTAAAAATGTCTCTTAAATATTCCACTAATGGAGAAAAATCCCTTTTCTATAGAGGACTTTTGTTATATTGGTATACTGTGCTCTACAACTTTGATCTAAGTTTTTTTTTTTAAAGAATTAGCACATTTTAAAACAAAATATATATTTATGAGTTACTTTATGTTTTCACAATTCACGTACAGACAGTATCAATGTAAATGTTATATAAGAGAAATATCTAAAGATAAAAAATGGAACTATAGGCAAAAATTACCCTGCTTTGGTCATGCTTAAGAATGGATCGAGCATATCTATTTAAGCTCCAGAGAAACTCTTAAATAAAAAGAATCTCTACAGTCCTCTTTTGCTTCTGAAATATATTGCAGTCTGCAATACTCCTTTACTTCATTCTTTTAGACTACTAAATATTTTTTCTTAAACTAATCATAATTTTACTATAGCTCAAGAGAATCTGCAGAGGTTTAGTTTAGCATAACACTTAACATCAAAATTTGTTGCTCTCCAGTGGTAACGCAACTTTCCTTTAAGGTATTTCAGGCAAAAGTCAGAAGCAGATTAGTAAGAATAATTTTATGAAATGGAATTCATCAGATGCAGTCACTTGCTGCATGATCTTTTTTTCACTCTCATTAAATGGATGAAAATCAATGTGTTTTTTTCTTCTATTTTATTTTTCAAAAATCTCCCCTCCTTATCCTTAACATTAAGCTTGTAACTGAATGTTTCTGCCATGGCAGCTTAGGAAAGTCACACAATTGTCACTAGAATTTACTACATCATATAGCTCACCATTAGTTTTTGCACTTTGAAAGGAATTTTTATACCTTCTTACTATCTTGCTGTCAGAACTGGTATTTCTATTTCTTGCATAGCAACAACTCTTACTACTTCACCCAGGATTATGCCTACTTTGATAAGAAATATCTGTCTCCCTCCACCTTTAGCATACTTATGATTTACTGTGGTTTCTAGTGTGCATTTCACTGGACAATTTGAAGTTCAGATTCACTTTTTACTAACATGTGTCCAGGAGATTTACTGATCCACACAAATACGGGTCTTCTATGACTCTGCAGATGAAAGCTAAACTTGAGTGTGATTCAGCTTAATTTTCTTCTCTTTCCTTACACATAGTGAAGTTTCTATTTTTTCCTCATTTTTGTTCCCAAAAACAACTTTCTAAATGCTTCTAGGTAAGGCAAGCTTTGTGCTTATTTCTTCAGGTTCTGTGAGTTCCTTAAAATTTTCTCTTCCATTTTTGCACAGTACAGAACTACCTAAGAGAAAATAGGAGAAATAGGATGCTAGAAAGGGATAAACTTATCTCTCCGGCCTGGACAGTTAAAAGAACACTTTACAGGTTTCTGCTGCCTTATGCCAATTGTTCAGTAGACATAAAAAATAACTTAGATACAAAACTTGTTCAAGAGGTGGGTATAATTTGTCAAATATGGAGATTTCATTTGGTGGAGGCTCCTGGGATCTTTGTCATATATTGCCTTCATAGCAGTTCAAGCACATTTTGCATTGTCAATTTTGTCTGTCTCTGGGTCTCCATATAACAATTTCCAGATTTTTTTTTTTTTTTTGAGGGGTGGGAAGCACCTCTTCATTATATTTTTCCAGCTTTAATTCCAGCAACCTGTCTTCCCCACCCCAGTCACATTGCTTTATCTATAATATGAATTCCCTGGGATGTTCTCCAGAGTGTATGCTCCTCTCTAAAAGTTTTTCATGTTCATTTTTACTGAATTCTCAAGAAGTTCATTACAGATTAGCTTGCCTTGTTCAGAGTGGCTATGAGTAGCATTCCCTATACAACCTCATTCTCAGATGGAATACAGATGTAGATCCTGCAGCTGAACAATTTGAAATCTTTATGTAGTAGTTTAAGAGTTATTGGAAAATTGCAGTAAGAGAAATTGAGACTTTCCTGAAAGTTCAGTGCAGGATATAAATAAATTAGAGCAATTGATGTAAAAGAATTATAATAATGATAAAATTTATATTAGTCATTGGTTTGCTAAGAGGGATAAAATGGCAATGTATAAATAATTTCACTCTCTTTGCTCCTGGGATCTGGGGTCTGTCACTGTTCCTTTGCCTCTCTGACTCCTACACAATGTGTACTAACCTTTTCCAGATAACACATGAGGCTTTGCTGCTTTTCTGTCTGGGATGAGAGAAGAAGGTGGTGTTGGCTCCTTCTAGGCTTTCTTTTTCTGGGAAGTGGCAGGGGAGGATTGGATTTATGTACTATCTGTAAATTGTAAATAATCGTATATAATTCTAAACACATGAAAGTACATTTTGTATATTTAGCTTGCTGTAAAATTTTGCTTTATCTTACTTCCAAGCCTTCTGATCTAGTCTGGTGATTTCAGTTTTATACAGGGAGTAATTTCTCAGCCCATCACACTTTCCCATGGCATTCTTTTGCAAATATCTGCTCATTCTCTGAAAGAGCTATGGCTATTTTATGCTAGCAGTTTCTCTACCTGAACAGAAAAACAAATTCTCACCAGTTTCAGCATGCAAGGGACTGATGAAATGAATAAATCTGATAAGAGATGTCACTATGTGCAACATAACTAGCAAACCAACTCATTCTTACACTTAGTGGTAGCTACTCCATCTTTCCAGCCACAGGTAGCTCCTTAGTATTTATGATTCCCACATCAGGACTACACAACTTATAGCAGGATGGTACTGATGGGAGGTTGGCAGAGGGCATTCTGAAGATGACAGAATAAAGTTGTCTTAGACTCAAGTCCATGATCCAGTCTTCAGGCAATCAGTGATATCCCCAAAGATTTAATCTGTTGCCACTACAGCCAAAGATGCTTTTAAATATCAGGCAGCTCCCACATGGTCCCTGTTCTCCTTCTGCATTAATCTGCATTTCAGCATCAAGAACTGATTCCTTCCTTAAATAGTGAGAGGTAGAAGAAAAATTAAAATATGCTATTGGTTTTATTGGTGTTGAAAATAGATACTTCTGAACACTTCAATCTTTGGTTATAGAAAAACAGCAGAAGAAGGTAAAGTGTGCTAAGGATGAACTGCAAAATCACAGAATTGTCAGGGTTGGAAGGGACCTCAAGGATCATCTAGTTCCAACACCCTGGCTATGGACACTTTCCACTAGATCGAGTTGCCCAGAGCCACATCCAGCATGGCCTGAAAAGCATCCAGGGATGGGGCTTCCACCACCTACCTGGGCAACATGTTCTGGTGTTTCACCACCCTTATGGTGAAGAACCTCTTCCTAACATTAAATCTAAATCTACCCTCCCCTAGCTTGGATTCAGTCTCCCATGTCTTATGACTACCCAACACCCTAAAAAGTCTCTCTTGTAGGTCTGGTTCAGACATTGGAAGGGCACATAAGGTCTCCTCAGAGCCTTCTCTTCTAGAAACAGAACAACCCTAACTCTCTCAGTATGTCCTCATAGGAGAGGTTGCCCAGCCCTCTGATCATACTTGTGGCACTTCTCTCACTGGTTCCAGCATGTCCATATCTTTCATTTATTATGAGGTTGCAGAACTAGACACAGGCCTCCAGATGAGGTGTCACGGGATAGCACTAATTAAATGCAGTATCCCGTGGAACGAGGAGGGTCCCGTGGAACGAGGAGGGTCCTAGTGCCCCCCTTGAGGTTCTTTTGGGTTCCGGTCGGCAGAAACAAACACAAATGTTGCTCGAACACCAGGTGCAACAGTTTAACAATTAGAACTTGGGAAAACAGAGAGGTTACATGCAAAAATAGATCCCGACGCGCCTACAAAATGCCCGCGAGGCACGAGGGGGGGGAAAACATGCTTCTTCCCAGACCCGAGAGGGCGGGAGAAGCGGGAAAAAAATGACTTAGCCCAGAATAGGGAGATAGGGAGAGGGAGAGAGAGAGGAGATTAGTTCTGCTACTTCTCTGGAGAGTTGCTATGCTTCGCTGCCTGCTGCCTGCTACTGCGCACGTGGCTGGGCTCCTCAGCAGCCACAGCGGGAGACAACGGTGAGCGAGGAGAGTGAGGAAGAAGAGCAACTAACGGTCGTTGTGCCCCCCCTTAAATACCCTCGGGAGCGTGTGAGACTGACCAACAGGCACTCAGCATTCTTCAGCTGGCCAATTGGTTTAAAAAGCTCGACGCCTGCATGCTGCCCAAGGCATCCCTGGCTCCGGGGGGGCCATGTGGGGTGCCCCCACCCCCTCAAGTCCTACCGGACCTTGGACGGTAGGGGGAGGAGAGAGCCTGGGGGTTGGACCAATTCTGGGGTATTTTCACCCCATACTGGGATATGAGGTCTCACAAGAACGGACAGAGGGGAATAATCTCTTGACCTTCTGGCCACACTTCACTTGATGAAACCCAGGATGTGATTGACTTTCTGGGCTGCAAGTGCACGCTGATGACTCATATGGAGGTCCTCATCCACCAGCACCCACAAGCCCTTTTCTTCAGGGCTGCTCTCAAGGCTGTCACTGCCCAACCTATATCGATGCTTGGGATTGCCTCAACCCAGATGTAGGACCTTGGACTTAGTCTTGTTAAACTTAATAAGATTAGCTTGGGCCTACTTCTACAGCCTGTCAATCTCCTTCTGGATGGCATCCCTGCCCTCCAGCTGGACCACACAGCTTGGTGTCATCATCAAACTTGCTGAGGGTGAACTAAATGCCACTGTCCATGTTGCCAACGAAGATGCTAAAAGAGACTGATTCCAGTACTTGTCCTTGAGGGACTCTATTTGTCACTGGCCTCCACTTGTAAATGGAGCCATTGACAGCCACTCCTTGGGTGCGGCCAGTTCTTTATCCCCCCAGCAGTCTATCAATTGAACCCGTGTTTTACCAGCTTGGAGATAAGGATGTTGTGTGGAATAGTGTCAAAGGCTTTGCTCAGGTAAATGATGTTGGCTGCTCACCCTTTTCCTATTACTGTTGTGACCTTTTCATAGAAGGCCACCTGGTTTGTCAGGCACAATTTGCACTTAGTGAAGCCATGTTGGTTGTACCAAATCACCTCTTCATTTTCCTTCTGTCTCAGCAGTGCCTCCAGGAGGATCTGCTCCATGATCTTAGTGGGTACAGAGATGAGACTGGCCTATAGTTTCTTGGTTCTTCCTCCTTTCCCTTTTTGAAAATGGGGGTTACGTTTCCCCTCGCCCAGTCAGTGGGAACTTCCCCAGACTTCTGTGACTTTTGGAATACAACAGAGAGTAGTTTAGTGACTTTATTCGCCAGTTCCCTCAGTACCTG
Source organism: Psilopogon haemacephalus (assembly GCA_013396835.1). NCBI lineage: Eukaryota > Metazoa > Chordata > Aves > Piciformes > Megalaimidae > Psilopogon > Psilopogon haemacephalus. The sequence goes on from VWZI01007340.1 coordinate 55,900, forward strand.
TGGGTGTATCCCATCGGGTTCCATGGCCTTACACAATCTCAAGTTCTTCAGATGGTCACAAACCTGATCTTCATTTACAATGGACAGTTCCTTATTCCATCCCCTGCCATTATCTTTTCTGATTTTGGGAGCGTGGATGGAGCCCTTGCCAATGAACACTGAGGTAAAGATGTCATTGAGGTTGAGAACCTCGACCTTTTCCACATCACTTGTTACCAGTTCTCACATTTCCTTTCTGAGGGGACCCATGCCTTCCTTGGTCTTCCTTTTGCCTTTAATGTGCCTACAAAAACTTTTGCTATTCCTCTTGATTTCCCTGGCTAGATTCAGTTCTAACCAGGTCTCTTGCTGCTCAGACAACTTCCTTATATGCTCCCAATTCCAGCTGTCCTTTCATTCATTCTGGTGTGACAGTGTGCCCAGGAACTCCTTGCTCCAGGCAGGTCTCCTAGCATTCTTTCCTGCCTTCCTCTTTGTTGGTATACTTTGCTCCTGGGCACAGAGAAGGTGATCCTTCAATATGGACCAGCTATCCTGGGCTCTAGGGTTTCCCTATAGGGTTTTATATCATGATACATTAACCAGTTATTTTGAAAAAAAACCTGAACAAGTTATATTGAAAAATAACCTGAACCAGTTATTTTGAAAATAAAAAACACTCCCTGACTGATCCACAAACAGTGGCTTCAATATAGCACTCATCAGGTTTTTTTTCTTTCTCTTGCTTTTTGATCCCAGATGGAGACTAAAAAGGGATACTCATGTAATGAGGAGAGTGAGGGAGCACTGATGCAAGGCTTTCTGCCAGGACTCACATTTCAGGTGAATTCTGTTTAGTACTTTCTCAGCAAGCAAATTGTAAGATATGCTTCATTCTGTCCCTACCAAGATGTTTCATCATCAGTGTTAGCAGAAGGATTTTAGGAGGCAGTGCTCACAGAAAGTAAATATGGATATTCTTTATTTTGATTTTCCAATCAGTGCACCTTAGAGAGGAAGACAAGCACTAAAAAAAATAGCAACAAGGTAGTGTGCTGATAGCTTTAAATGGAATTTCCAAGGGGTAAGTCATCTCTGAGGTGTCAGCTGCATTCAGTGATGTCTGCACATTGATTACTTCTCTGTAAATGTGGGATAAGTACAGAGTAAAGGTCAACAGATTAAACATGTTGTTTGATTGGCAAATTATGCAAATGAACACAAATGAAATATACCATTCAACTGTTAAGATCAGTAAAGCATGCAACTCTATTAGTGAAGTGCTTGTGTGCTGGCCACCTTACAAATACACTCATTTCACTAAACTTTAGGAAAATTCTGTTTCTGGTGGAAGAAGTTAAAAGAGCTTTTCAGTCAAATGTCTGAGCTGATCAACGTTTATTGTAATGTAGCTATCTAAAATATGGTGACAAATGGTTAGCAAAAATGGTAAAAATTTACAACAGTAAATTTTTTTTTTAATTGCATCTGAAGTTTTTTTCTCCATCACTGGAGGGTGAATATCAATTAGTAAGTAATGAGATAATGTGAGTACTTGAAATATGCTGATCAATGAGGTGGAATTTACATAGACTCAACAACTACTCTACATGGCTCAAGTAGCAAGTTCCTTTCCAGCTCTTAATCTAGGTCAAAATCAACAAAACGCTTAAGTACATCTATAACTTTAAGTGTAGGAATAGTACCATAGGACTCCTTTTGTTATAAATTTGCTCCACAAATTTATGTGAGTCCGAACCAATCCAAATTTAAGGTTTTATTAGCAAGCAGCAACAAGCAAACAGCGCTGGACAGCCGGGGAGCTTCTTGCTCTACCAACAGGCTGCGCCCCAGAACAACAACAGGTAACTTTTATGTGCTATCCTAATACATATTCATCAATGCTTGGAAGGGGACGGTCTCACTTTGGCGCATGCGTTCTTCACCTGGCGTTCCCGCCAATAACCACATGCTCCTTGTCTCCACGACCCCCCCCTCACCCCACAATTTATAACTTAACAATTCTTACAAGGTTCGATGAACAAACAATTCACAGTTTATCACACTTTGGTCACCTGCTTCTGCTGATGTTATGGAAGTAGAAACTTGAGATCACAGCTCATTCATGTTAATTACAGTTCATAGATTTAAAAAGAGGCAGCCTGTGAAAGACTAAAAATATAGAGAGTGTCACAGGACAGCACTAATTAAATGCAGTATCCCGTGGGTGAGGGGGTCCTAGTGCTCCCCTCGAGGTTCTTTTAGGTCTCGGTCGGCAGAAACAAACACAAATGTTGCTAAAACGCCAGGTGCAACAGTTTAACAACCAGAACTGGGGAAAGCAGAGAGGTTACATGCAAAAATAAATCCCCACGCACCTACAAAATGCCCGCGAGGCACGAGGGAGGAAGGGGGAGGGGAACACACTTCTTCCCGAACCCGAGGTGGGGGGGTAGAAGGGAAAACCGACTTAGCCCAAAATAGGGAAATAGGGAGAGAGATAAAGAGAGAGATTAGCCTTGCCGCTTGGGGAGAGCTGCCGTGCTTCGCTGCCTGCTGCCAGCTTCCTGTTGCTGCGCACGTGGCTGGGCTCCTCAGCAGCCACGGCGGGAGACGACGGTGAACGAGGAGAGTGAGGAAGAAGAGTGGAAGAAGAGCAACTAACGGTCGTTGTGCCCCCCCTTAAATACCCTCGGGAGCGTGTGAGATTGACCAACAGGCACTCAGCATTCTTCAGATGGCCAATTGGTTTAAAAAGCTCGACGCCTGCATGCTGCCCAAGGCAACCCTGGCTCCGGGGGGGCCACGTGGGGTGCCCCCACCCTCTCAACTCCTACTGGACCTTGGACGGTAGGAGGAGGAGAGAGCCCGGGGGTTGGACCAATTCTGGGGTATTTTCACCCCATACCGGGACAGAGAGGCAGAGGATGGTGAAAACTGAGTTATTCTTTTTTTCTTTCTATCTCTTTGCTCCTTTTTTTCCTCATCATAATTGCAATAATTAGGTTAGAAATTTTGGATTATATCCCAGATAAAATTACACATATGAATGGGCTTCAGAAGTTCACAGTGTTAACACAAAAGAACACTGTTAATACCAATGAAATACTGTTTATACACATAGAAATAATAATAAAAAATTGCAAAGAATTAGAATTCCTAGAATAAATGTCATGAAACAGATAATTTTTGTCTCTGTGTTTGCCTTTTTTGTAGCACTTAAGTCACTGTAACATGATTCTGCATGTTGGTAAGTAGATGACTTTTATTGAATGCAAGCAAGTAGAACTATTTTACAGCATGAACTTCAATCAGTGTTTTAACTTGGACCAGAAATGTGCATTTCAATTAATTTCTCAAAAGATTCCTAGTCATTTTGGTTCAGTTCATATGGAGGAAACTCAGTGGAGCACACAGTTGAAATTTTTTTCATATGAAAATATTGGAGAGTATTTTTTAGAGATACATCTAATGTCTTCCATCTGCAGAGGAGCATTCACTCTCAGGGACCAGATTAAAGCTAATTTTTACTTAAGAAAAAGGGAAAAAGGAGCCCACATTGCATAACATTAGTTTCTCAGTACCAATTCTTCTGCTTTAAAGAAGAATCTTCTATTAGTCTTTGATTCTTGCTAACATACATGTAATGACAGTGTAACAATATTTGATCTACCTACTAGAGTGCACACTCCTAGAACTTTGATAAACTATCTTGGTATGCTGATATCTGTTAACTTGATACCAACCAGTGTTTTCATGCTGATGATGTTTGTACAAACAAAAATTATTTCTGCATTTGGCAATTGTTATTGAAGATCCCTTTGAAATATGCTAGGCATCTTTCTCAGATAGAAGACTCTGGTTCTTTCACTGTATTGCATACTTTCTCAACTTGGGATATTTTTTTCATGGATGAGTAGTTAGAATATAGACCAGTCTATTCTTGTGTCTGCTTGGAAAAGAGCTTTCCTTTTAAAAATACAGTGAAGATTCATATAAGTAATCACTAGACAGTAGAAGCTCATTACCCCTTAGTAGAGTCTTGTTTTGAATAGAAGCCTGTAGGTATTTTTTCATCTGTCTATTGATACACTTTAGAAATCCCATTCCAGAATGAAAAAAAAATTGACAAAGAGAAAATCATGATAATTATCATTATCATCATCATGGTCATATACATAATAAATAAGATTCCATTCTGACACAAATGTAAATGACAAGTGCAAGTGCCGGGTCTGCACTACAATGATTAAGTCATAGGTTGGACTCGATCATCTCAGAGGTTTATTCCAACCTGGTTAATTCTGTGATTTTGTGATTCTCTGAATAAAACCCATTCTGTCGAAGTATTCCTTTACTGCTACATTGCTGGCATTAGTTGCAGAATCTTCTGTGATGATTTGTGTCTTGAATATCAGAATGAGAAATCTTTTATCGCAAAAAGAGTGAAATAAGTATATGCCAATAAGGAGAAAATAGTAGTTTATTTCACCTCTGGTGTAGATTAAAATAGAAAGAAAAAAAAAACACACTAAAGATCTAGACTGAGGTCAAACTAATCTAGATATCTAAATACTCCTACATGTATCTAAAATATATATCAAAATATATCTCAATAGATAGACACATAAATAGAAAGAAGTATCTTACATATGCCTTCCAGAAGGATGTTGACAGGCATAAAAGGTAAGCACAAGCAAACCTCATGAAGTTCAACAAGATGCTGCACATTGATGGAGCAATTCCAAGCACAAATACAACCTGGCTGATGAATTAATTGAGAGTAGTCCTGTAAAGAAGAACTTGGGGAAGTTGGTGGATGAAAGCCTGAATAGGAGCCATCAATGCGTGTTCACTACCCAGGAAATTAATTGTACCTTGGGCTCTATCAAAAGAAGCGTGATCACCAGTTCAAAGGAGGTGACTTCTCCCTTTTAGTCTGTGCTCAAGACTCAACCTGGAGTATTGTGTCCAACTCAGGAGCATGAATCTGCTCAAATTGGCCCAGAAGACAGCAGATGATATGGGGTGTGGAACACCTCTTCTATGAAGATGAGTTGAGAACATCAGGGTTGTTCAGAGAAGGCTCCAGGGAGACCTTATAGCAGCCTTACAGTACTTAAAGGGAGACTATAGGAAAGATAGAGAGGCACTGTTTAGCAGAGTGTACTGATAGGTTGGGGATAACCTTTTCAAACTGAAAGAGGGTAGATTTAGACTAGGTGTTGCGAAGAAACTATTTTCTGTGAGGGTGATATGTAGGAATTCAGTGTGGATGTTGATCACCTTGTGATTGCATCAAGAACTGAGATATGTCCCAATAAAGGATAAGATCTGCTTACTGACACAGCAGCTGCTGCAGGCATGGTGGACATATTCCCTTTGGAATATACAACGAAGACAAACAAGCACATCCTGGAATGTGCAACAAAGAAAAGGTCATCTCTACACATCAAAATCACAGCTACCCTGGAGAGTGGGGATGATGAAAAGGCTTCTGGACTATGCAACATATTCACCACCTGGGCTGATTAGCCCTGAATGTGTATGGACAGATAAAAGGAAGAGGAGGGGGCAGAGGCCCACCCTGACATGGACTCCTACCAGAACACAGGACAATTCCCTGGGGGGCCACATTGGGACACATGCATAAGGGTGAGAGGCCAGGAGAAAACTGCGATTAAAAAGCTATATAAAAAGACCTGAGCAATGCCTGCTCTAGAGAGAACTCCACTGAAGACATCAAATGCTGGAAACACCACTGTGCAACATGAGCTGAAAAGGACTTGGACTTCATAGAATCATAGAATGGTTTAGGTTGGAAGAGATCTCAAAGATCATCTAGTTCCAACTCCCTGCCATAAGCAGGGACACCTCTTACTAGAACAGGTCGCTCAAGGCCTCATCCAGCCTGGCCTTGAACACATCCAGGGAAGTAGCAGACACAACCTCCCTGGGCAGCCCTCACTGTGAAGAACTTCCTCTTAACATCCCATTTAAATCTCCTCTCTGCCAGTTTAAACCCATTCCCCCTCATCCTGTCATTACAAGACCTTGTGGACAGTCCCTCCCCAGTCCTCCTGTAGGCCCCCTTCAGATACTGGAAGGCTACTATAAGGTCTCCTTGAAGCCTTCTTTTCTCCAGGCTGAAGAGCCCCAACTCTCTCGGCCTGTCCCCATAGCAGAGGTGCTCCAGCCCTCTGATCATCTTTGGCCCTCCTCTGGACTCTCTCCAACAGTTCCGTGTCCTTCTTGNTTGTGTTGACCCAGGTGCAGGACCTTACACTCGGCCTTGTTAAATTTCATGAGGTTAGCCTGGGCCCACCTCTCCAGCCTATCCAGTTCCCTCTGCATGGCATCCCTGCCCTCTAGCAAATCAACTATGCCACACAGCTTGGTGTCATCCACAAACTTGCTGAAGGTGCACTGCATTCCTCTGTCCATGTCACTGACAAAGATGTTAAACAGCACTGGTCGCAGCACTTGTCACTGGTCTCCAGGTGGACAGTGGAACTTTGGAAACTTTCTCTCTCCTTCCCTTCCTCCTGCCGGAGATGGTAATACAATTCCTTTCTGGCTCATCCTCTCTGTCTCCGTTTGTTTCTCTCTCTCTTCCTCTCTCTCTCTCTCTCTCTCCCTCTGTTCTGTTTACTTTAATGCTTTAATAAATAGCCTGGCTTTTGATATTTGGCCTCATTTGTCCCGTAATTTCACAACATGGGAATGTCTGTAAAAAAACTAGTAAGTCTCTCTCCTCCTCTGGCCTGAGACATGGTGAGACACTGGAACAAGTTGCCCAGAGAGGCTGTGGATACTCTGTATCTGGATGTATTCAAGGACAATTTGGATGCAGCATTGAGCAATTTAATCAAAAGTTAAAAAATGAAGAGTGTCTCTTCCCATGGCAGGACAGTTGGAGCTAGATTAAGTTTCTTACCAACACAAATTATTCTATGATCCTTCTATTCTATGAATCGGGATTTTATAGAAATAGTTCTCAGTAGAGGAATGATAGGTTGTCTTATTTTCACAGAGTCACAGAATATTAGAGGCTGGAAGGGTCCTCCAGAAATCATTAAGTCCAAACCCCCCGTCAAAAGCAGGATCATGCATCCAGGTGGGTTTTGAAAGCCTCCAGAGAAGGACACTCCACAACCTTTGTGGGCAGCCTGTTCCAGTGCTCTGTCACTCTCACTGTAAAGAAGTTTCTCATCATATTTAGGTGAAACCTTCTATGTTCCAGTTGCTCCTTGTTTTATTGTTGCTGACCAGCAAAAAGAGTTTGGCCCCATTCACTTGACATCCACTCTTCAGATATTTGTAGACATTGATCAGATCTCCTCTCAATCTTCTCTTCTCTGGACTAAATTAAACTCTCAGTCTCTCTCCATAGGGGATACACTCAAGTTCCAAATCATCCTCGTGGCTCTCCCTTGGACTCTTTCCAACAGGTCCCTGTCTCTCTTGAGCTGGGGTGCCCAAAATTAGACACAGTATTCCAGATATGGCCTCACCAGGGTAGAGTAAAGTGGGAGAAGAACCTTTCTAGACCTGCTGTACACTTTTCTTGATGCACCCCAGGATGCCATTTGCTCTTTTGACCACAAGGACACATTGGTGTGCCATAGTTTATTTGCTGTCCATCAGGACTACAATGTTGTGTTGGTTTGAGCTAATTGGAAAATTTGTGTAAAAAATTAGACTGCTGCCTGAGAGTGAGAAATTAAACACTATGTCCCTTCACCCAGTTTTGAATGAGAGAGAAGAAAGAAGGTTGTTTTAGAATGTTCCCAAAACATCCAGATAAGCCAGTGTGCTTGCACAGTTCAGTCGGCTCTGGGTCAGGCAGGCTTCACCAGCTTCTTTCCTTTGTCTCTCTGCCTTTGAACTAATTCAGAGTAAAATNGCTGCTTTGCAGCAGGGCAGACCCCAGCCTAAGCTGTTAGTCGTGATTTCATGAAGTCTGAAAATACAATGCCACCTCTTTATCAGGTATTTAGTAAATTGTTAAGCAAAAACTGTTTCTACCTCTCTTTCTCCCCTTACTGCCCTTCTAACTATCCTGTCTTATGAAATTTACACTATTCCCTCCTTACAATTTATTTCTGTCATTTTTTTCCCCCCACTAATTTAATCCAGTCCACCAAAATCTGGGGGTTGTGTGGTTTTAGGTTTTAAAGTCTGTCCAAAAAAAATCATATTGTGCTGAGATGCCATTCTTCGAAGAACCACAGTGTACAATCTGACAGTACTTACCTTTGATTCAAGTAGAGATTGGTATTGCCCATCTGTCACAGTCTATAGAGTATCAGGGAAATAGGTGTGCCTTATGTAGCTATATTTCCTCTTGAGAAGCCAAATGAACAGGGGAACATTTGGGTGGAACAACTTCTGACTTTGTTTCCTTAACCTCCTGTTGACTGTATGCACTTCTGGAAGAATTGCAAAGCAGCTGTGCAGCATTCTGACTGCAAATAAGGTATGTCTCAATGCATCCCTAGTGAATGTCCATACTGCTTCACACAGATGTGGCCACTCATCACTCTGCTGTTCCTTTGAGCAGAATGGAAAAATCCCTTGTTCATGTAAGCCAAATTGGCTTCATAGCAATGTTTGCTATGGGAGCAAGGTCAGTTTGTGCATTTGTCTGTGCATGTGAACATCTCCTTCCTGTTCCTGTAGCTTTTGAATCTATTGACTTTAAGCAAATTTGACAGAATACTTGGTGTCTCAAAGATAATTAAGTGCCAGTTCCAGTTTCTTGCACTTTCCTCAGTAAGCAGCTGCTGTCCCCTTGCTCTCTATTCTAAAACATGCTAGTTGCTTTAGTATTCAGAGAAACTTATAAGCAGCTACAGTCTGAATAGAAATTCCTGTTGGTTAATATTATTGAAAGCTTCAAATACTGTTGGAAAAATACTCTGTGGAAGAGGACCAAAAGGAAAGGAAAAATAAAAATTAAAATTTTAAAAAAGCATTGCTTTGCTCTAGTGTTTGATATGATCAGCTTAAAAAAGATGCTGGAAATAATTTTTCTGTCTACATTGTATATGTAACCTGCTTCCTGTTACCCAAGTTGTATGTTATATAGAGATGTGGTGGTTGGGCAGTTACCTGCCCCCCACACACTTTGAAATAACCCAGGCTAGGACTTAGTCAGATGGAAGTTAAGGAATGGAGCTTTATATTTACAACTTTGCACAATATACAAGCAGCTATTTACAATATAAACCAGATATTTACAAATATATACAGTGAAAAGATAATACATAAACACCACACCCCTCCCAGAGATCAAAATCCCTGAGAGGGGTTACTAACCACCTTACCATCTTCCCCCCACCCTTCCCAATCTTATCTCACCATCTGTTTTACACAGCAGATAAGCAAAGGTGGATTGGCCAGGGGGATTTGCAGCAGGAAAGTAGTAAATGAAATTATTCATATCCAGCTAAGAAAAACAGGGAGAAAGACATGCAGCAGCACCCATGTCTCAAAGCAGGTTACAACTCTTAAATATTTTTTTTCTTTCTCAGTAAACCCATGAGTGAAGTAGCACCAACAGCATTTTCCTTTCTCAGCCTACAGTCTAATTTCTCAATCAAATCCTCCAGTTAGTTCAAACCAGCACAAGAGAAGAAAGAGAGCAAAGGACTTCTATTTTGCACTGATATAGTGTATACTGTCATTACAAGATTATTATTCTATGCAATATGATATTATTATTACAAAACCAGTTTTGAAAACCCATAATGTTTCAGGGACATTTTGTATTTCTTCAGAAAAAGGAGCATTCAATGTTAGGGCAAGTCATATGAGAGAGTATACAATCCAAGAAACTAATTTAGACACTCTGAAAGAAGAAAACAGTAGTGTTGGGATTGCAAGCTCTGGGTAAGTGGTTGGATATGATGATCTGAAAGGACGCTTCTGACCTCAGTGGTTCTAAGACTCCTGTCCATGTGGCAGGGAAAAGGCTTGACATATTGTCCCCATTCTGGGGAACACTTCAGGTTTGAAACCTGCATTGGAAGTGATGATGCTTCCTAGAAGGAAGGATTTTCCTTTCCTTTTTCTGTCAACATATTTATTTATTAATTAGGAAACTAGTTTGCATGTTTCTGCATTACCATTTTGGACAATGGGTGGTTGATAAACTCATTTCTGCTACTGAAGTGTTTTGGGTCTGCAGGGAACCACATTATAAACATATCCACTGGTAATTCCATAATGCTTACTTTTTAAAAGAGATTATTAGAGGAAGAGATAAAGAATTAATGAAACCCAGAAAAGAAAACCATGGAAATAAGGATAAAAAATTGCAGCATTAGAGAGATACAAAGTCATATGAGACAAATATGAAAATTGCAGAGTGTTTGTAGAATTTATTAAATTTTCTCCCTATTTTAAGTGAGATTATGTAAACAAGGTAGTTTTGATAGTATTTGTAGAAAATAAGCAGTATAAACAGGAAAAATTAAATTAAAAATAATGGAAAATTACTCCATAAAGAAAGAAATTACTGGAATTAATAACTTCAAAAATTTCATGGGTGATGGGTATGTTTGATGTCTTATTTGTTTATTGACAATACCTTTCTCAGCTGCATAAACAGGATTATCTGAGGTTGTGAGGAATTCTGCTTCAGATGGAAGGGAAGAAGAGTGTGAATTCTGGATCACAGGATGAGAGAGAAGGGTAAATGAAAAGATAAAGGAATTTGTGGATGTGCTGGTTTGAACTAATTGGAGAATTTGAGTGAGAAATTAGACTAGTGGCTGAGAAATGAAAATACATTTTGTCACTTCACTCAGACCTCTACTGAGAAAGAAAAAAAAAAATTGTTTTAAGAGTTGTATCCCAAATATAGATAAGTCAGACAGTTTCAGACTGTTCAGGGCTGTGGCTGCTCTCTTGCATGGTTCCTTTGTCTCTGCCTTTTTGTAGCTGATTCTTAATAATCCCACTAACTTCTTTCCTACTGCTAACCCCCCTGGCTGATCTACTTCTGCCTATCTGCTGCATCAACAGATGGTGAGATAAGATTGGGGAAAGGGGTAAAGGTGGTAGGGGTGGTTAAAAACCCTCTTGGGGATTTTGCTCTCTCAGAGGGGTGTGGTATTTCTGTGTTACCTTTTTCACTCTCTATATCTGTAAATATCTGTTATACACTGTAAATATCTGCTTGTATATCGAGCATTGCTGTAAATATAAAGCTTCATTTATCAACTTCCAGCGTTCTGAGTTCTAGCAGGGGTTATATCAAATAGTGGGGGGGCAGGTAACTGCCAAACCAACACAGTGGGCACAAGCAAGCATTCATGGTTTCTGACATTATGCCTGGTCCATGTGCCACAAGAACTGGTGCTCTGTTTCAGGTGTCAGAGATGTCACTCAGGCCTCACTCCAAATGCAGGTTTTTATTTCCCAAAATCACTTAATCCTCTCTTGTTTCTCATCTCCCTGGCTAACCTTTATTACCTTCTAGTAATAAAAACTCATTTGCTATTGAACTAAAGTTAATGAAATGGTCACTAATGGAATAATGAACACAGATTCTTCAGAATAAATTATATGTAGAGAACAGATGAAAGATCACAATGTTTACAATATGAAATCTCCTTCTGAATCATGGTACCAGTCACCACAGACTAAAAGCATGAAAATATTTAAATCTATATTCATCCCCAAGTAGAATCACAGTGTCATAACAAATCTCAAGGACCTGAGATTCTTTGTAGCTTCTTATTGCTGACACATAAACTGTCTACTCTTCTAGGTAAAAACAATAATAATCTCAGAAATAATAATTAACTAAATAAAAATAGAAGAGAGACTCAGCTATTGTAATTCAAAGTAGTTCAATTAGCTTTGAAAATGGCAGATACTGGCTTGAGCTTTTCAAGACTGAAAAAAAAGATTCAAATGCCTGCTATGCTATTTAATCTGAAGGTACGAGCTAAAGTAGAACAAAGAGGTATAAGAATTTGAATTAATTTTTTAAAAATAATTTACTCAAATCATAATAAAGATCAGTGTATTTTCTTCTGTCCTCAGACAGAGGAAAGTGGACTATAATCTTCCTCTTAAAACTGGTATAGTTTGTCTTTGGAAAAATTATTTGTCAGACTAAGTTTTAATGATATATATTTCAGTGTTACTTATTTCACTCATGATGACCTCCACTTTCAGAACTTCAATTATGATGTGTTTTCTTTATATTTTTATATTTTATTCTGAGAGTTTTTTGAAAACAAATGATTTTGAAGATGGAAAATGCAGATATAGTTAATTCCATGTGAAAAATTATGTCTTGAGAAACTGAAATAATCCCTAAAAATGTGTTCACTAGAGAACTAAAACTTTTAAAGAGAAACTCAGAATAGAGTATGAAAAAACAGGAATAAAATGCAGACTCTGAACCTGCGATATTGTAAGATACTTTAAAACACTCACAGTATTGTAGGAGTCAGCCATATGAAGTGAAATTCCAATATGAATTCCAGCGTAAAAATTGCCTTTAAATAAACAACCCTGCTAAAACTTAAGCAGAGTGAAAGATCATAAACCAAAGAAAACAGTGCATTTTTTACGAGGGAAAGTGCTGAACAGACTCAGCCATCTAAAAGATTCAAATTTGTCTATATTATTTTCTGTGTTATTTATTTTTGTGTGTGTGTGCTATAACACAGAACCAGCATAATTAATTTTTTATTTCCAGGAAAAAAATCATTACAAATATAAGATCTCTTTCTACTTAGTGAAATTGCTACTGAAACTCATTTCCTATGGAAGCTAGAACATAAATACTTTGATTTATTTTTACAAACTCCCAATGGAGGATAGGAAAGACAGTAAAATACAGATGGAGTGTCACCCTGCACTTACAAAACAAAAATTAAAAATAATAGTTAAATCAATTATGGGTTTAAGAAATGACAGCTTAAGATATAGATGTGTCAAACAAAGATTCTATTCTGGAGACTAACAGCTGACCACAATTTTTGAGTTCTTGCATTGAATGAGAAGACTTGTTTTCAGGTATGGTATGGAAATCACTATGATCATTCGCTATTAGCTTGGTAGCTCCACAGGCCAGGCTGTGTATTTAAGGGACAGTAGTCATTAAAGGTTGCCTAAAGACTTTCTAGTTATGTTTATACAATTTTCTGTGTTAGAAAACTTTTATATCATCTCTCAATTAGCACACGGCTTAAGTTAGGCACTATAGAAAGTCTGCACATATAACAGTTTAGGTGTTAGTTTTTAATCATCTGATGACAAACAAAAAAATAGAACTAAAAAAGTTTCTTATAGTCCTGCACTTTTTACTTCTGAAGTTAATTTCTCTGTGTACACTACAGTATCATACATGTCCATAAGCTGGAACAAATGTTTATGAACAAATCAAGCATAACTTAACAATAATATCACACCCTTTTACTGGAAATTTATTTATAAGTTACAAAAATTGTAAGGAGTTATAACCTTTCTATAGTCTTATTTAAGCCTTGTGAGCAGCTCACCACAAACTTCACAGGTATACAGACCATTAAACTGTATGAAAGCTATTTCTTTCTATTTTTTTTTCCTGTTTGTTGGAAAAAGCTAGGCTCTGCAAATACCTACCACATTTTTTTCAAATGAATCTATAATTATTTGTGCTATGCCTGTTTCATGGAAATAAGTCATAATCATTGGAATTATGCCTTTTCTTCTTTTGCTTCAGATATGCATTATTATGCCAGCTAGACATCAAAAGTTTGAGCTTTTGCCTCTCTAACCTCAACAGTTTAATTTACACTGGTGTCAGAAGGACAGACTGGAAGGAAACATTGCAATGGACACTCACCAATGGCAATAAGTTGTTATATATGAGACTGCTTTGTTTTCCCTTTTTTTTTTTCTTTCAGTCTGAAGGAAGTATTAAATGACAACATAGCACAAACTAGAAATTGTTTTTTTGCTTTTTTTTTTACTACTCCTCTTTTAAAACATATTCTTTATCTTCTACACTCTTTTCTTTATCCTTCTACAAAAGCGTGAAGTGTATGTCACAACAAAGCTTCCTGCTATCTGTAATATTGTCCTGTTTATCAATGAGATCCTGCTTATGAAAACAGAAATATATATATTCTTTTTATCTATGTATATATTTACCTGTGAATCAGATGTACCATATGACTTCAGCCTTTAATGCTTTAATGCCTTTTGCCTGTCAGTTCCTTCATGATGCCACAAAGAAGGAGTACACACAAATATCTTTGCTCTTTCTACAAGGAAATAAAACCACAGCAACTCTATTTGGAGACCAAAACTGTAAAAGAAAGAAATTATTTAAACTGTTTAGAAAAAGATGTATTTTATTCCTTCTTTCTCTGTTGAAACAACAACCTGCATATGTTCATATTTCATCTGAGATGTCTTCTGCATGAGTGTATGGGACTTACTTTTAATTTTTTTTTTCAGTGTTGCAGTCAGTACTGATATAATATATATACTCTTCAGATCATGTAACAAGATCAAACTTGTTCTTTGTTGTTTGGGTTCTCCTATATGTTGATTAATTTTATACTATGGAAAATCAAATCCTGGCCTGGCACAGGAGTTGGTTTATGCTATGTTTTTTGTTTGTTTGTTTGGTTGGTTGGTTTTTTTTAAAGTGACAAATCTCTTAGTAAAGAGATGTAAAGAAAAGTCCTGCATTTTCATTTTCATATAAACATTGGCTTTCATGTAAACATTAGCTTTCATGTAAGCATTGGTTTTATCCAATAGTGGGAATGTCTTTAGAAAGCCTTTTCTCCTGACTGATTCAGATAAAACAAAGGTATTATTATGGTAACCATAAACCTGACCATAGGTGTGAAAAATGCATGAGAAATGTGTAAGATCCTAACTACCTTCTAAGCTTAAATACTACTTAAAGGTAGGTATTATTCTTAACTGATGAGATTTGTTTCTTGAAGATTGATACCAAAGTCCAAGAACATATTAAAAGGAATATATATCTTATTTTAATATATAACACTGGATATAGAAGTGGTAAGCCACTGACAATCAGGAACTTGATATATAAATATTGGGTTAATCTCATTTTAACAATTTCTTAATGATCACGATATCATAGGTCTGCTTGCAGTTGGCAAGTCTATAGAAGAGATGTGTATGTTCTTGAACATGTCATTAACCCTTGTGTCAATTTTTTCCCCCCTCCTCATTTCATCACTTCAGTATACCAGATTAAAATACTTTCCACTCAGGTTTATGCACAGTGCCACAAAGAACTCATATACAAGTATAAAGCTATGCTAATTGGCTTTGACTGCAACTTCTTCCCTTTCCTGGAAACCCAGTGAAGTCAATATATATTCATGATCTAATCCAACAGAGCATGTGATTAACTGCATGCACTCACATCAAAGGGAGCATTCACATACTTCAGGTAAAAGTTTTTGCCTTGACTTTTGAATAAATAAGAATAAAAATTGAAGTATTCATTTTAAAAAATATGTATTTTCAGATTTATTTTGTTCTTAACTCCATCAAGCTTACCTGCAGAAAAAAGGGCTTTTGCAATCTTTTCTGTTTCACAAATATTGTCATCTGGAAGAAAAAAAAAAATCTCTTCAGTAAATACTGTGTGAAGAACTTGTTATTTGATCATGAGACAATTTTAGCATATTGAAATTTCTTAAATTGCTCTCTCCTGGTCAGTGTAATCAATCTTTCTTTGTGTGTCTTTCCTATAATTTTTCTTTATGCCTACATATAGGACGAGATGGAGTACACTTCTGGGTAGCTTTCCTTTATGGTCATTCCTCATGCATCACAGGAGAAAATAACAGAAGGTAGCCACAAGTAATCACAACTCATCATGAAAAGTAATCAAACTTAGAGTCATTACAGCTGACATATGCACCTAATTACAAGTAAGTGTTAATTACATTTCACATTATCTAATATCAGATCATCTGGTGTTCAAACTATGTTTTTTTCCAGTGAAAAAGTCTTGCTTGAAGTCACTGTCTGCAATTCCAGGAACAGTATATACCTTGTTTGATCTGGATTACTGGGAATTGGATCAGCTAAAATTCAGAAGAACTGAACATTCTGATAAGTGTGGGGTTTTTTTTTTTTCATCTCTGAGATTCATCTTTGCATTAAACCCCAAGAGAATGACAGTTCTGAACGCTCTCACCTCAGTTTTACTTAAAGTGCACAGCAACAAGCAGTTTTGAGTGTTTAGTACCAAGTACCAACTTGTTCCCTTCTGTCACTGATTTTGTTATGGCTAAATTTGTTTATACTTCCAAGGTACTGATATGCAGTAAATGTTCTCTAAAATCTCAATACTATGGGTTGCATTATCATTAAGCAGTTTCTGTTTTCTTTCCACCACTGTTTAATTTCATCTGCTTTCATAGTGTGGAATTTGATTTATAACATTTTATAAAAAGAAACAGAAGCACCGTACATACTATGCATTGGTTATTGTTTAAAGTAAGTTTCTCTTCCTTTTTTAATGGAATACTTAATATTAGAGGATCTATGACCCAAGTATTTTAGAAACTCTCCAACTAATATGAATATTATATGCATGTAGTTTTAATGTTCTTTATCTTAATGTGATGCTAAGACTGCCTGTACCTACTGTTCTGTTTTATCTTATTTTCACAGATTAATTCAGTTTATACCTTCATTGCTTTGCAACAAACCTTTTTTCAAGAATGGAGGGCTTGTATGCTTACAGAAACATTTCCAAGACTTATTGTAGCATTGAGCAGTTATGGTAGAGCTGGACTTCACTGTTTTACGTTTGCTATGTTTATTATAGAACCATAGAATTGTTTAGTTGGAAAAGACCTCATCAAGTCCAACCATTAACCTGACACTGGCAAGTCACCACTAAACCATGTTCCTCAGTACCACATCTATATATCTTTTAAATAACTCCAGGGATGGTGACTCCAACACTCCCAAGGAAGCCTGTTCCAGTGTTTCACAACCTTTGGGGGAAGAAATATTTAGCTGATATACAGTCTGAATCTCCTCTAGCACAACTTGAGATGATTTTCTCTCATTCTGCCACTTACCACTCGTAAGAACAGACCAACCTACCTCTCTACAGGCTCCTCCCACTTAGCTGTAGAGAGCAATATGGTTTCTCTTCAGCTTCCTTTCTCCAGGGCAAACAATCTTTCAGCTGAGCCTTGTAAGATTTGTGTTCTAGACCCTTCACTAACTTTGTTGCCCTTTTAAAGAACATCCTTCAACATATTAATGTCTTTCTTGATGTGAGAGCCCCAGAGCTAAGCACACTGAGTTGAGACCATGTCAGCACCAAATACAGGGGGAAGATCAGTTCTCTAGTCTTTCTGGCCACACTATTTCTGATACAGGCCAGGATGCTGATGGCCTTCACAGCCACCTGGGCAGATTGGTGGTTCATAATCAACCAGCTGTGGACCAATATTCCCAGATCCTTTTCAGCCTAGAAACATTCCAGCCACTTGTCCCCAGGCGTGTAGTGTTGTATGGGGTTGTTGTAACCCAAGTGCAGGACCCAGTATTTGGCCTTGTTCAGCCTCATATAATTAGCCTCAGTTTATGAATCCAGCCTGTCCAGGTCCTCCTATGGAACCTCCCTAGCCTTAAACAGGTGAGCATTTGTATCTAACTCAGAGTCATTTTCAAATTTACCTAGGTTGCACTAGATACCCTCATCTGTATAATTGATAAAGATATTAATGAGAACAGGCCCAAATACTGAGCCCTGGAGAATATCAGCTGTGATTGATTGCCAATTGGATTTAGCTCCATTCACCACAATTCTTTGCATCTGACTTTCAGAGAGTTTTTAATCTAGTGAAATGTGCATCCATCCAAGCCACAAACACACAGTTTCTCCACCAGAATACTGTGGGAAATTATGTCAAAGACTTTATTAAAAACCAGATAGACAATATCCACAGTCTTTCGCTCATCCACTAAACAGGACGACTTGTCATAGAAGGAGACCAGGTTAGTCAGTCAAGACCTGTATTTCATAAACCAAACATCACTGGTCCTGATCACCTGGTTGTTCTGTATGTGGTATGTGATGGTACTCAAGATGATTCACTTTGTAACTTTTCCAATCACCAAGGTCAGACAACCCTTTTTGTGAATGGGTATCACTTTTCAGTCAGTATCACTTGCAGTCAGCTGTGACCTCACTGGTTAGCCAGGACTGCTGATAAATAAAAGTGGTTTGGTGATTACTTTTGTCAGCTCCCTCAGTACCCTTGGGTATGTTCCATCTGGCTGCACTGACACGTGGAAGTTGCTAATCATTTCTCCATGGATCGTTTGGCTTCATACCAATCCTCTTCCCTGTCTTTCAGCTCAAGGGGCTGGGGTTTACTGTTAAAGACTGAGGCAAAGAAAACAGCCTTTTCTTTTTCACTATAGTTCCCTACACATCCTATAAAGGGTGGAGATTCTCCTTCAGCCTTCTCAAGTTGTGCTGGGGGAGGTATAGGCTGGATATTAGGAAGACGTTCTTCACAGAGAGAGTGATTAGCCATTGGAATGGGCTGCCCACAGAGGTGGTGGAGTTGCTATCCCCAGAGGTGTCCAAGAAAAGACTGGATGGAGTACTTAGTGCCATTGGATAGGGCTGGGTGATAGGTTGGACTGGATGATCTTGGAGGTCTCTTCCAACCTGGCTTATTCTATTTGTCTGAATTCTATATTCTACTATTTTTCATATTAAGTGTACCTATATAGAAAACTTTTGTAGTCTTTTGCAGCAATATCCAGATTAATCTCTTGATTTGCTTTGGCCCTTTTAATGTTTACCTTGTGTTACCTCATGATACCTTTAAAGTCTTCCAGAGTTGCCTGCCCATTCTTACAAATGTCATAGACTTTCCTCTCTTGCTGAGTTCCAGAAAAATCTCTTTGGTCAGATAGGCCTATCTTCTTTCCTATTGGTTTGTCCTTCAGCACATGGTGATGCCGTACTTTTGTGCCTTTATTTCCTTCTTGAAGGATATCCATCCTCCTGGATTCCTTTGTCCTTCAGGATTGTCTCCCAAGGGACAGTCAGTCAGAATCCTAAACAGGACAAAGTCTACCTGCTGGAAGTTCAAGGTGGCAGTTCCACTAAGCTCCCTCATTGTTTCCTCAGGAATTGAAAGCTCTACCATTTCATGATCACTATGTCTGAGAGAATCTCCAACCTTCACATCACCACAAGTCCTCTGTTTCTGATCAACAGGTCTATCAGGGAGACTTCCCTAGCTTCCTCACTCACCAGCTGTCTGGAAGTTACCTTCTACACAATCCAGGAACTCGCAGACTTTTTCTTCTCTTTTGTATTGTACTTCCAGCAGACATCTGCTTAGTAGAAGTTCCCCCGTAGAACAAGATCCAGTAATTGTGACATTTTCTCAATCTCTGATTATAGAATATTTTGTCTTCCTCTTGATCCTTTTGAGATGTCTACAGCAGATTCCCACTATGATACCTGTCTTTCTTGCCTTCTCCCTCATGCTTACTCTTGGTTGGGCAAGGGCTCCAACCAAAATGTCCAAATCCCAGAGGGCAAAAGTAAGGACCAGGAGAAGGATGATCTGCCCACTATAATTGAAGATCATGTTCATGAGCACCTAAGGAATCTGAACATGCACAAGTCCATGGGTCCTGAGGGACCTGGTGGATGAAGTTGCTAAACCATTGCCCATCATATTTGAAAGGTCATGGCAGACTAGTGAAGTTCCTGCTGACTGGAAAAGGGCAAACATAATGCCCATCTTAAAGGAGGGAAAAGAGGATGAACCTGGGAACCACAGATTAGTGAGTCTCACCTCTGTGCCTGGCAAGATCATGGAGCAGATTCTCCTCAAGGCTCTGCTAAGGCAAATGGAAAACCAAGAAGAGGTGACTGGTGGTAACCAGCAGGGCTTCTCCAAGGGCAAATCATGCCTGACAAATTCAGTGACTTTTTATGATGAAGTCACAGCAACAGTGGACAAGGGAACGGCAAGTGATGTCATCTACCTGGACCTGAGTAAGGTGTTTGATTCTGTCCCACATGACATCCTGGTCACCAAACTGGAAAAACATGGACTTGGTGGGTGGTCAACTCGCTGGATAAGTATTTTGCTGGGTGGTGGCATGCAGAGAGTGGTGATCAGCAGCACAATGTCCACTTGGAGACTACTGCCAAGTGATGTTTCTCAGTGCTGTTTAACATCTTTGTCAGCGACGTGGACAGAGGAAAGGAATGCATCCTCAACAAGTTTGCATATGACACCAAGCTGTGTGGCACAACAGATTTGTTAGAGAGCAAGGATGCCATCCAGAGGGACCTGAACAGGCTGGAGAGGTGGGCCCAGGCCAACCTCATGATATTCAACAAGGCCAAGTATAAGATCCTGCACCTGGGTCGGTGCATTCCCAAGCACAAGTCCAGGCTGGGCGGCGAGTGGCTGGAGAGCAGCCCTGAGGAAAAGGACCTGGGGGTCTGTGTTGATGAAAAGCTCAACATGAGCCAGCAATGTGTGCATGCAGCCCAGACAGCAACTGTGTCCTGGGCTTCATTAAGAGAAGTGTGGCCAGCAGGGCAAGGGAGGTGATTCTCCCCCTTTACTCCGCTCTTGTCAGACCCCACCTGGAGTACTGTGTACAGATCTGGAGCCCCCACCATAAGAAGGACATGGAACCGTTGG
Source organism: Psilopogon haemacephalus (assembly GCA_013396835.1). Taxonomy (NCBI): domain Eukaryota; kingdom Metazoa; phylum Chordata; class Aves; order Piciformes; family Megalaimidae; genus Psilopogon; species Psilopogon haemacephalus. The sequence goes on from VWZI01007340.1 coordinate 76,596, forward strand.
GGAGGGTCCGGAGGAGGACCATGAAGATGCTCAGAGGGCTGGAGCAGCTCTGCTACGAGGACAGGCTGAGAGAATTGGGGCTCTTCAGCCTGGAGAATTGAAGGCTTTGAGAAGTCTTAGTAGTAGCTTTCCAGTATCTGAATGGAGCCTACAGGAGGGCTGGGGATGGACTATTCACAAGGTCTTGTAATGACACGATGAGGTGTAATGGGTTTAAATTGGCAGAGGGGAGATTTAAACTTTACAGTGAAGGTGGTGAAACACTGGCCCAGGGACTTTGAGGAACCTCCCTCCCTGGAGGTGTTCAAGGCCTTGAACAAGGCCTTGGATGAGGCCTTGAACAACCTGTTCTAGTGGTAGGTGTCCCTGACTATGGTGGGGTGGTTGGAGCTAGCTGATCTTCAAGCTCCTTTGAAACCTAAACAATTCTGATTCTATAAATGGCATATCAAAGGACCTCAGTCCCACAAATGTTGATGTGCCACTCTCAGGTTTCTTTCTAGCAATTCTGGTTTCATCCCTTTTCTCTTTCAAATCTAGTTTAAAGCTCTTTCAATGATCTATGTCAACTACTACACAAAAATCCTTTTCCCCCTTCCAGATAAGTGTACCCTATCTGCACCCAGAAGAACTGGTATGTCAACCAACCTGATCAAAACACCCAAAGTCTTGGCAATGACACTAGGCTCAAAGCCAGGTATCGATCTGATGAGTTTTCCTGTTTCTTCCCTCATTATTCCCTGCAACAGAATGTATAGAGCAGAACATTATTTGTGCTTCTGATTCCTTAACCAGTTGTCCCAGGGCCTTTTGGCAATTCTTTTCATGATAACTGCTGGCAGGCTATTGCTCTATATCATGCTGACCTCTAGGACTCTCCCTCATATTTGGCATTTACCCATTTACCAGCTGGTGCAGTGACACTTTCCCAAACTCTTAGAACAAAAGTAGCACAACTGTTCACTCAGGAGGAAAATGGTCAGCTAAAACTCATGCTTAAATCTTAGAAATAAAAGGACCGCAACGGAAGCACTCAGCTTATAAATGTCCTTGCCAATAAATCTTTCGGGTACCTAATGTGAATTTTTCATAAAAGATTTTCATAAGGCCTATTAACCAGAATGTGTACACAACGCACTGATGAGTCATGAAGTTATTATTTTCTTGAACAAACAGAAAATGTTTTAAATGCTTTTAGAGGGCTTGCTAGAGGATGAATGAGAGACTCATTGCCTTACCAGGGACTCCCAGAAGCTGTTTGCAGCTTGCTTTTAGAGCAAATGCATCAAAAAATTAAATCATGCCAGGCTCATGGTTGTTCTGGAAACCTTCAAGGACTTCCAAAACCTCTAAAATACACTTTGTGTCAAAGAGATTTCACATTTGTCATGTCCGAAACATATAAGTATGAAAAGTGTTAAAAATGCTTTTGTAGAATGCTTCTGTAGATGTTTCTTGAGTGCTCTGTTTCACAATAGTACTGGCAGCTATAAAGCTTTCTACTGTGACTTTCGCAGTTATAGTTTGTTCTTTTGCTCATATTTGATTTGATTCAAAAGGAAATCCATACATATCAAGGCATAATTTCAGGTGACTTTTCTCTTAAGGAGCTTTCAGTTAAGTACCTAATTCACGGGTAACTAGGAAAGTGTAACTCGGCACTAAGTATTTAATGGTATCAAATGTTTCTACAAGTGATTCATCTTGCAGCTGATTGTAGGCACCAAATTAAAGTCTATCATTAAAACTTTGGCCATGTGGGCATATGTATTAGGTTTAAGCTAACCCCCCTGAGCTCAAAAGCTCAATAAATACTTAATTTGATTTTGGAAGTAAAAAAGGTAAACTTTAACAATAAATAGAAGGTAAAGGGAATTACAGAGGATGAGAAAAAAAGGAATTAAAACACTGGTAAGGAGAATTATGGAGGATCAGGGGAAAGGGAACAAAATACAAAATATAAAAATACAACCCATGGATGGAAGCTGAATCCAAGCAATGAAATTGATGATTGGTGGTGGATGCAGCGGGGTGCAAGACTGATGGTAAAATGCAGTGAGTTATAGAGTTCCAAAAAATGGTTGCTCCCCCTACATTTTTGCTGGAGAGCACGTGGTAAGCAGCAGCAGGACAACAACATGCTGGGCCAGTGAGGAGAGGCTAAAAAGAAAGAGAGACAGGAAAATCATTCCCCTTTATAGCAGTCTCTGCAGGAAGTGGGAGGGGGCTAAACATGACACCTGGGGGCAGGTCAGAGGCCCCAACGGAGGATTCAGGATACAGTTCAAGGTAAGCTTAAGCCTTTTCAGCATATATGCCATTTAAACTTTTTGCAATAATAGTAAAATAATACAAAAATAATCTAAAAATAATAAGGAGAATTACAACAGCAATCATCATCATCTATTTGACAGCTATTTGAACTTCTTGTGTTCAGTTCTAGGTACCACATTAGAAAAAAAAATATTTAGAAATTTGAAAGAGTTTATAGATGAGTAGGAAAAAATAACAAGACTGACTGCTTCCATTCAGTGAGATCTAGATAGGCTGGAGAGTTCAGCAGCTATAGAGTCCTGCACTTAGGGAGAAATAACCCCATGTACAGGTTAAGGGTTGTGTGGAGAAGGGCCTGGGAGTCTTGGTGGACAACAAGTTCACCATGAGCCAGCAATGTGCCCTTGTGGCCAAGAAGACCATGAGGTCTTATTCTGGGGTTCCTTGAGAAGAGTGTGGACAGCAGGTTGAGAGCGGTTATTTAAGCTGTCTACTCTGTCCTGGTGAGGCCACACTCAGTGTATTGTGTCCAGCCCCGGGCTTCCCAATTCAAGAGAGTGAACTACTGAAGACAGTCCAGCAGAAGGCCATGAGGATGATTAGCAGACTGAAGTATCTTTGTTATGAGGAGAAACTGAGAAACTTGGGGCTTTTTTTCCTGGAAAATAGAAGATTGAAAGGGGATCTCGTCAATGCACATAAATATCTAAAGGTTGGAGGTCAAGATGATGGGCTGGGCACGTCAGTGGTGCTGAGTGATTGTGTAAGTTGCAATGGGGACAAACTAGAACACACGAGGTTTCATTTAAATATAAGGAAAAAAATTCTTTACCTTGAAGGTGATGGAATACTAGAACAGGCTGCCCAGGGAGGTTGTGAAGTCTCCTTCTTTAGAGACTTTAAAAGCCTGCTTGGATGTGTTCCTATGCAACCTGTTCTAGGTGAACCTGCTTTGGCAGGAGTGTTGGACTAGAAGATCTCTGGAAGTCCATTCCAGCCTCTCTCATTCTGTGATTCTATGATTTTTGAGTAAAGATTAAAAGAGTTAAATCTGCACAGCTTGACTAAATATTGACTAAGGTGAACTGTCCAGGTAATGTTAAGCTATTTTGGCACAGATATGTGCCTGAGAGCACAGAAGACATAAGCTGCATTGGAAAAAAAAATCAGAAGGGCTTAGCTTTAAGGACACTCAGTTCTTTCTGACTATACGGAACAGTGCACTGTATCTCATACTGAAGGATATTGACCTGCATAGTTTAATATCTTCCCATCTTTCATCAGCTCTTGAAGAGTAATGTCTCCAAAAGTCTGTTTCACAAAGACTCAAGAAGAAGTTGATTTTTATGCACTTTCCATATTCTCATGAAATACATTAAAATGGAATATTTAATCTGGAATGTAAAAGCAAATATGCAATTTTAAAAACTGACCTGGACTTTAATATTAGTGGAATTCACTTCTATCACTTCCTGTTTTAATTTCTCTGATCCTGAAAACATCAGTGTATAATAAATCTAGTGTGAAATTTTAATATTTTTATGAAATGGGTGCTCAAGCATTTAAATGTCTATGAAAAAAAACAACCAAACATCCAAATAAACAAAACAAACACAAGCCTCCACATTAAGCACTATAACCAATATCAGTTTAACATAAATATTTAAATTCAAAGAAATAATGGAATAAAAAAGAGCGAAATAAAGAAGCTGAAACAAACAAAAATAACTCAGTTTTAATTCATTTCGAAGCTTAACTATGTTCCAAATAATGTTGATTAAAATTCTAATTTCATAGAAATTACCACAACACAAATACAGTTTGAAAATACAGAAACTTGTATTTGAAACCCTTTCTATTTAATTATTGACTTCTTCTTTTATGTGCTTCTTAAATATTTATGGGGAAAAAAGGAGAAGAAAGGAGTAAGGAAGAGAGACAGAGAATGTCAAGGAATTATGTATTGCTCCTGATTTCTACCTTCTATTAGCACTTGATAGAGATTTTGAATATAGGTTGTGAATGAACTGGGAAAAGCAACATGGAAGATGTTATTTGGGTTAAGATTTAACATGGAATTCTTAGAACTTTTCTATACATAATATGCAATATTTGCAATGACAGTTTCCAACAGCAGAAAACACTTTCAGAAAGCACTTTCAAAACTTGTACTCTTCCATCCAGAAGCCTGGTGACACTCACATTAAGATTTTGTTCTAAGAGATCCTCACAGAGAGACTAACTTGACCCACCAGGTTATGCTGTCTGTGAACTTACAACTTCTGGTGTCATCAAAACCTTTTCTTGATTAGGAGAGATTTACACTACAGACATTACAAATCAGTTTTTCATGTCAATGATAAGTGACATAAAGTGTTGAGACTTAAGTAAAAATATACAATGTAGTACAAAAAAACCCCCACACCCAAAAAAAGGTTGATTTTTTCCCTGTCCTTATTATAACTATCAAATTGCAAGCCTAAGTATGTCTAACAGCTAAAACAACAACTAACTATCATTTATATCATTCCATTATGCCAAGCAGAGTAACAGTTTTCATAAGTTGATACATTGGGATGATTCAATCCAAAATCTACACTCTTCTTTGATGATGAATTACTCACATTTTTTGCAGATTTCTAACCTCCATGGCACACCTTGCAATCTCTTGAATTTTTAAATGAAGTCTAGTGCACAGCCTCATGAATTCCTCCTTCTTTGTCCTTGCTGTACCAATGGGAAATACTGGGAAAGCAAGTGCTTCAGTCTGCATTCAACTAAATATACACTTCATTCAACCTGTCTCCTCGGGGGCTTCTTAGCTTGCTTGCAAAAAATGAGGCTTACTGGAAGAAATGTTGTTAAATATAAAAATGGGTTATATTTTTTTTTCCTCTTTATTTTTATCCTCTGTCTATACTAAAAAAAAAATCCAGTTGTTGAAGATGTATTGACTCTGTCTCTTCCAACTACTATTTGGCTTTGCTAGTTTAAGCATAATTTCCTTGACCAATAGGTAATTAAAAGAGAACGAGTGTGTGTGATTCCTTTATTTCTTCATTAATAACTGTTGCTAAAAAAATTGCAGAATTATTTTAGTCTGCCAGAAATAAGTGAAAGTCATTCCCAGAGAACTGCATTTTATATAGAACACAAAAGATAACTGCAAGCAATAATTTTTTGGTTTAGGATTTTGCTTTTTTTTCCTAAAATTTCTGTAAAAAGTAAGATCATTATTTAATCAGCTTACAATATTATTTCAGAAATGTCTCTCAAGAACTCAAACCATTGCTATTAGTTCTCCACTGTTATGGCCCAATATTGGATTTACCTAAATTGGAACTATCACATTGAGTTTGTCTGAGTAATGTGATTATTGCAAATAATTTTATGACATACGTCGCTATATGTATTCAGAGATTTATAAAAGTGAGTATTAAAATCATTAACTTTCTTACCATGCTGTGCCACAAGATGTCTACTCAAATCATAGAATCATAAAATCCTGGAATTATAGATTATTTTTTTTGTTGTTGTTGAAAAAGGACCTTGACATTTATCTAGCTCTAGTCCTCTGGTCATGAATATGGACAACTTTTATTAGATCAGGTTGTTTGAAGTTCCATCCGAGCTGGCCTTAAATATTTTGAGGCAAGGGGCAGACACAATTTCTTTGACCAACCTCACATCACCCTCAAAGTAATGAATTTCTTCCTAATACATAACCTAAATCTACCCTCTTTTAGTTTGAAACCATTATTCCTCATCCTATCACTATACTCCCAGGTAAAGGGTCTCTGCCCATCTTTCCTCTAGGCCCTGTTTAAGTACTGGAAGCCTCCCATAAGGTATTCTCATAACCTTCTTTTCTCCAGGTTAAACAATCCCAACTCTCATAACATGTCTCTGTAGCAAAGTTCCTCTAGTACCCTCATCGTCCTTGTGGCCTTCCTGTCGTCCAGCTCAAGTAAGTCTGTATCTTTCTTATGCTGGAGACTCCAGACCTGAATGGAGTTTTACAGGAGTAGAGTAGAGGGGAGAACCACCTAGCCTGACCTGCTGGGCACACTTTTTTTTTATGCTGCCCATGCTATAACTAACTTCTTGGGCTGAAAATGCATATTGCCAGAATCAAAGAATCACAGAAAAGTTCAGGTTGGAAAAGACCCTCAGGATCATCAAGTTTGTCCAATAACCCTACTCTACAAGGTGTACACTAAACCATATCCTCAACCAAAACATCCAAACGACCTTTAAGAATCCAGGGTTGGTGACTCAACCACCTCCCTGGGCAGCCCATTCCAATGCCTGACCACTCTTGTTGTGAAAAAAATGTTTCCTAATGTCCAGTCTAAATCTATGCTGTCACAGCTTGAGGCCATTCCCTCTTGTTCTATCACTAATTACCTGTGAGAAGAGACCAGAACCGACCTCTCCAAGATGTTCATTCAGATAGCTGTAGACAGTTATGAGGTCTCCTCTTAGCCTCCTCTTTTTCAAACTAAACAGCCCCATCTTCCTCAGTCATTCTTCATAAGATTTATTCTCCAGGCCCTTCAGCAGCTTTCTTGCCCTTGACTGCACTTACTCCAGCAACTCCACATCCCTCTTGTATTGAGGTGCCCAAAACTGAACACAGTATTTGAGGTGTGGCCTCACCAGAACAGAATGAGGCAACAATCACCTCCTTATCCCTGCTGGACACAGCATTTCTAATCCAAGCCAGGGTGTCCCTAGCTTTCTTGGTCACCTGAGCACACTGCTTGCTCATATTCACTTGCTTGTTGATTAGAACTCCAATGCTCATTTCAGATAGACTGCTTTCCAGCCACACTTCCCCATGACTGTATCTTTGCCTGGGGTTATTGTGACTCAAGTCCTGGTGTTTGACTTTGTTGAAGTTCATCCTGTTATTATTGGCTCATCATTCCAATCTATCAAAGTCCATTTGTAGAGCCTCCCTACACTCATGATGATTAACAGTGCCACCTAACTTGGTGTCATCTGCAAACTTGCTGATGACACACTGTATGTGTTTATCAGGATCACCAATAAGATGTTAAACAAAAAGTGGTTCCAACAGTGAGCCCTGAGGAACACAATATGTAACTGGCTGCCAGCTGTGTTTAGTTCCATTGGCTACCACATGGAGCGGAGCTTCTGGCTGTCTCGCCCAAACGCACATGGGGTTGCAGGTGTGTGTGCAGTCTGTTGCTCTGCACAGCAGCCTGCGGGAGGGTGAATCTAAGCACTGTGTGCTTGTTCTGCCCTGTACAGTAGAAATGGTTTCCACCTAACAGAAAGTAATGGCCTCCTTGTGCAGTGCCGTCACCACTGATGCCGCTACACAGACAGATTTCCATAGGAAATACGCAGCCACACAGGCATCAGGCTGCAAAGAGTGTCTGCCTATGATGCCAGTGCAGGAGAGTAGTACAGAACCAACCTGTGGGACATGTGCCCAAGTAGAGGAGCTGCTTCACACAGTGACAAAACTTTGTGATGAGGTCAGTGGCCTAAGAAGCATTAGGGAGTGTGACATAGAGATCAACCATTGGGTTGATCCCTACTGCCCCCCAGGGAGTCTCATCTGTTAGTTGGAACCCAGGACAAGGGGAAGTGAATACAAGTCCCTTCCTAGAGCAGAAAGCAACCTCATACCCAGCCTCTCACACATTCCCAGTTGCCTCTAAGCAACAGGTATGAGGCTCTAGCATCTGAAGAAGATCCAGATTAAATGAAACCAGTGATCAAAACACATCCACAGAGTTACGAAAGGTAAGGCAGTCACGACTGTGAATCACAACTGCCTCTACCAAGAAAAGAAGAAAAGTAGTTGTTGGGGACTCCACCCTGAGGGGGACTGAAGATCCCATTTCCCAACCTGACCCATTCCATAGGGAGGTCTGTTGCCTTCCTGGGGCCCAAGCTAAGGATGTTATTTTAAAAATCCCAGGTTTGGTAAAGCCATCTGATTATTACCCATTACTACTAATGCAGATTGGCAATGATGAGGTTGAAGATAGAAGAATAGAAGAGATCAATAGGGACTTTAGGACACTGGGGCAGACGCTGCAGCGATCAGGGCACAGGTTGTTTTTGCATCATTACCTTCATATTCAAAGATAGATACTGTGAAGTTTAAAAAAATACACCAGATAAATACCTGGCTCAAAGGGTGGTGTCAGAAGTCAAATTTTGGGTTCTTCAATCACAAAGAGGTCTACACAGCACCTGGCTTGCTGAGACCAGATGAATTTCAGCCAAATACAAAGGGGAAAAGGCTCGTAGGTCTTGAGGTGGTGGAGCTCACTGATAAAGCTCTAAACTGGATATGAAGTAGGGGAGGGGATAGAACCAGATTTACTGAGGACAGTCCTTGGAATGGCATGGCAATGTCAAGAGAGAAACAACTAGCCCAGCTGAAGTGCAATTATACTTCATCAGAGGCTCCAGATAATTCATGAGGGCCCCAGCTCAAATGCCTTTATTTGAACGCCCACAGCATGGCCAATAAACAAGAGGAACTGGAGATGCTTGTGTTTCTGCAGCATTACAATCTGATTGCCACCACAGAAACATGGTGGAATGACTTCTATGATTGGTGTGTTGGATTAGAAGGGCATAAACTCTTTAGGAAGGACAGGCAGAGCAGACGAGGAGGAAGTGTTGCCCTCTATGTCATTGAGCAGCTAGAATGCCTGGAGCTACATCTTGTGAGTGATGGCGAAAAGACAGTGCCTATGGGCCAAGGTAAAGGGAAAAGAAGGGGACATCACAGTGGGGGTTTGCTACAGACCACCAGACCAGGAAGACCAAATGAATGAGGCGCTTTATAAACAGATAGGTGCTGCTGCCCATTCACAAGCCCTGGTCCACATGGGGGACTTTAACCACCCTGACATCTATTGGAAAAATAATACAGCAGAGCACAGGCAATCCAGGAGATACCTGGAATGCATCTATGACAACTTCCTCCTCCAAGTGATAGAGGAGCCAAAAAGAAGGTGTGCCATGCTGGACCTTGTTTTCACCAACAGGGATGGACTGATGGGGAATGTTAAGCTCATGGGCATCCTTGGCTGCAGTGACCATGAGATAGTGGAGTTTGAGATCCTAAGGGCAGCGAAGAAGGCAGTGCTCAGTAAGCTTGAAACCCTTGACTTCACAAGAGCTGACTTTGGCTTCCACTGGGATCTCCTTGTTTGGATACCATGGGACAAGGCCCTGGAGGGACTGGGAGTCCAGCAAAGCTGGCTGACTTTCAAGGAACATCTCCTCCAGGCTCAAAGGGCTGCATTCCTAAAAGGAAGAAATTGGGTAAAAATGCCAGGAGGCCTGTATGGATGATCAAAGAACTTCTGGCCAAAACCAAGCACAAAAAGAGACTCCTCAGGAAGTGGAAGCAGGGAAGATGGCCTGGGATGTTTCCAAGGAAATTGCTTAGGAAACCAGGGACAAGGTTAGAAAGGCTAAAGCCTTGATGGAAACAAATCTAGCCAGAGACTTCAAAGATAAAAAAAGTTTTTACAGGTACATTAGAGGAAGAGGAAGAACTAGAGAGAATGTGGGAACCCTCCAGAGGGATACAGGTGACATGGTTACTGGGAATATGGAGAATGCTGAAATACTCAATGACTTTTTTGCTTCAGTCTTCACTGACAACCAATTGAGCCACACCACCCAAGACACAGAGGGCAATGCCTCAGTCTTTGGTAGTCAAACCAGCCATCCTCATGGTATTCAGCCCCCTTAGCTGAAAGATGAGGTTGAAGATCAAAGTAATCCCCTTATAATCCAGGAAATAGAAGCAAAGGACTTACAAGGAAACTGGACACCCATAAGTCTATGGGGCCAAATGAGATCCACCCAAGAGTGCTGAGGGAGCTGGCAGAGGAACTGGCCAAACCACTCTCCGTCATCTATCAGCAGTCCTGGTTAACAGGGGAGGAAATGGTATCTGAATTATCTATTTAATATGATTTCAAGTACAGCAAATGACACATGTAAATGATTTATCAAAATACACAGTGTTGTTGCAACAGTTTTTTTTTATCATAAGTTCTGTAATAACTTCTTATTGTCATGGAAAAAATAATTCCTGAAATAAAGCCCTAATGCATTGATTTTATACCGGTAAATAGTTATATAAATTGAAGGACTGTAAATATGTCCTTTAACTCAGCACATGCATATTGCAGAAATGATTTCTGAGTCTCAAGCATATTGCAAGAATTGTCATCTTCTCTAGACATTTCTTCAAGGAATCTATATAGAACAAAATAATAAAAGAGCATGGGATAGTCTGAGAAAAGGTTCTGTGGAAAAAGGATGAATGTAAGAACATTCACAGAAATACAATGAAGTCCTAGGTCATTGTCATGTTTCCCTAACTGAGGGATGAGGGGATGTTATCTCTCTCTTTACATTTAAAGCAGGGCCTAGGATGGAAAGAGCCATTGAATCAAATTAAGATGTTGTTTAAAAACCCCAAACATAACAGCTTACTGGGAGTTTCACACAAAAATGGGAGTTTGGTTCATTTGTGTAGAAGGGAGAGCACCGGTGATAGATTGCCATAAGCTCTTCAAGAAAGAAAGAAAGAAAAAAAGTGTTGTTTCAGGGGTTTCTGTTTCCAGCTCATGAATATATGTACATGAACTAACTTTGACAATCTCATTAAAATCCAAATTATTGTAAAATTTATAAAGCTTCTGTGTGGAGTAACTACTGTTTCACATTGAGGAAAAAAACCAAACAAACACCACCCCCCCAAAAAAACACAACAACAACAAAAAAAACTAAACCCACAAACACCAAAACCAAAATATCAAAAACCTCCAGCTAATAAATACTGAGAAATAGCTGTGATTTACTGATTTAGAAATTGATATAAATATAATTTTCCTTTAACCTTAATTATTGCTCAAGACCTTTAAACATAGGTTACAATTTCAAATATGAACTCTGAACATGTTAATAATCCTCTATACGGTATTTTCATTATAAAGAATGATTCTGGTAATGTTGTTGACAAGAAAAATACACAAGTACAAAATATTTAGAGTCTGTAACCAACTATGAATGAAGGATGGACTGCATTTAGACTGATGGACAAGAGTTTCAAGCATAACTTTCTGAAAGTTAGACACATGAGCAAATCAGTCTAAATATTTTGTATACAGAAAAGATTATGAAAAACCCCCACAACAAATTAAAAAAAAAAAAGCACACTTAATCTAAAATCAAAGAGAATTGCAATAATTAATTTCCTTCCTATATACATATTTAAAAGCCTTTCTTTAGCAGCTCAAATTGGCAAACTTAATAATAAAATTTATGAATATGTTTATATTTGTCAGTCTAAGCAAATAGCATTATGTGACACATTCCCAGGCACCAAAAAAATACTGCTTCTCTTCCAAGGTCTGTAGTAAATAGTCCCTTTTTAAAAGGATCATAAGTTTGGCTTATGTCTCCTGAAGGAGCTGTTATTTAAACAGGAGTCTATAGAGTTCATAAAGGTTAGCATCAATGACTAAGCCTGTCAGTTTAAGATCTTCAGCTGACATACTCATTCACTTCTACTTTTCTCTGAATAAAAGAGGACTGGGGGGAATATTCAGGAATAAAACACTTACTTGGGATGCTGAGGAGAAATTTATTGCAATAATAGGACTTAAAGTAACTTACAGTAGTGGCTACTGATTTAGCTTCTGGCAAAGTGTCTTCTCTGTATGGAAAGTTTTTTTCAAAACTTAAGTTATTCAATAAAGGGGGAAAGCCTCTCACTCTATAGCAGTGATACTAATAACAGCAGATTGTAAACTGGTAAAGTTAAAGATCTAGGAAAAAATGCTACACAGAGGTAAAGTATTTTCTTGTCACAGACAGATTTATAAACTGTCATTCCCACTGGTCTTGAATTCCCAGATTGAACTCACTAAAGGAACTTCAAGTCAGCTCTTGACTTCATCCAGCTAGCCCATGACCATATTAAGAGAAGAAGAATGAGGTGTCTGCAATGAAGTGGGTTATTTCCCTTTAAAAAGAATTTTTAAAATATTTAATTCTAGACAATAATCTCATTAGTGACAAGAGGTGAGGCTTTGATTGATTCAATGGCTGTCTGTTCAAGGATTCCTTCTGCATTGTGTTACCCCTCAAGATATTGGCTAAGCCCTTTGCTGTCCCAACAGTGAAAAATAACAAGAAGGGCAATGATCTGTTCTTTTTCCCCTGTTATATGAGAATGACTATATCTGATTTTCCACCTTTTATTTGCTAGATTTTTCATTTTATGGTTAAAAATACATGAAAGGTTCTAAAAGAGGTATTTCACGCTCCTTTAATAAAAAAAAAAAAATTATAATTTAGTTATGTAGCACTGTAACTATGCATATTGTTCTAAGGAAGTTCTGAAATGTTCAACGTTAAATAAGAAAAGTCAAAGTCTTATAAAAGACAGCTTAAAATAAAGGAACTCTGAAGTAGAAACCTCATGCAGATACTTATCAGATGAGTGTGAGCTTTGTCTGTTCTCTAATAACTATATAAAATTTTGTGAACCACCCAGTTTTCACTACATGAACTGATTTAATGTAAAAACAAATAATTTCACTCATAACTAGATAAAACTTATGAAATATAATATTTCATCTTATATTCCCCTATGCAGAATATTACTAATTTAAGTTAGTAGATGTGGTGAATGGAGTTAAATCCAGATGACGGCTGGTCACAACTGGAGTTCCCCAGGCCTTAGTACTGGGGCCAGTTTTCTTTAGTATCTTTACCAATGATCTTGATGAGGGAATCAAATACACTCTCATTAAGTTTGCAAATGACACTAAATTGAGTGTGTGTTGATCTGCTGGAGGGTAGAAAGGCTCTACACAGAAATCTGGATGGGATGGATTGATGGGCTGTGGCCAATGCTAAATGCTGGATCCTTCACTTGGGTCACAACAACCCCATGCAACAGCATAGAATATAGGCCTGAGGAAGAATGGCCAGAAAACTGCCTGTTAGTTAAGGATTTGGTGCTGTTGATCAACAGCGGTTTGAATATGAACCAGCAGTGTGAGAAGGTGGACAATAAGACCAATGTAATTCTGACCCATATCAGAAATGGTGTGGCCAGGGAGACAAGAGAAGTGTTTGTGACCTTGCGCTTAACAGCGATGTGGTGGTTTAACAGTTACCTGCCTCGCCAACTTTGATATAACCCTGGCTAGGACTCACAAACAGATGGAAGTTAATAAATGAAGCTTTATATTTACAGCAATGCTCAATATACAAGCAGATATTTACAATGTATAACAGATATTTACAGATATATACAGTGAAAAGGTAATACAGAAACACTGCACACCTCCCAGAGATCAAAATCCCTAAGAGGAGTTTTCCAACCACCCCTACCACCTTTCCCCCCTTCCCCAATCTTATCTCACCATCTGCTGATGCAGCAGATAGGGGAACGTAAATTAGCCAGGGGGATTAGCAGTAGGAAAGAAGTTAGTATAATCATTGAAAATCAGCTACACAAGGCAGGGAAAAGGAGCCATGCAAGAGAAGCAGCCGCAGCCCAGAGAGGCCTGAAGCACTAACTTATCTATATTTGAGTTACAACTCTTAAAACATTTTTTTTTTCTTTTTAAGTAAAGCTGTGAGTGAAGCGACATAATATATTTTCATTTCTTAGCCTATAGTCTATTTTTCTCACTCATATTCTCCAATTTGTTCAAACCAGCAAAACTGATAAGACTGTACTCTGAGTACTGGTTTCAGTTTTGGGCCCCTTACTATGAGAAGGACATTGAGCTGCTGGAGGGGGTCTAGAGAAGGGTAATGAAGATGGTAAAGTTTCTAGAGATCAAGTCCTGTGAGGAGAGGATGAGGGAATTGGAATTGTTTAACATGAAGAAAAGGAGGCTAAGGGGAAAAATTATTGCTCTCTACTACTAACTGAAAGGAGGTTATGGTGTGGTGGCTGTTGTTCTGTTCTCCCAAGTAGTAAGTAATAAGACAAGAGGAAATGGCCTCAAGTTGCATGAGGGAGATTTAGGTTGAACACAGGAAAATTTCTTTACTGGAAATGTTGTCAAGCACTAGAACAGGCTGCCCAAGGAAGTGGCTGAATCATCATCTTGGAGTTAGTGTAGGCATGTTGCTTAGGGACATGGTTTAGGAGCAAACTTGGTAGTGTTAATATAATACCATTAAGTTATTTTGATGTTGCTAAATTTTACTTTCACAACATTAAATGACTTACTAATTCCATGTGTTGCTTTTGTGGCTTCTCAAAAGGTATAGATACACAGCAAATATATTGATAGAGGGGAAAATGATGTCTCAAAATTAATGTGCCCAAATACAAGACTTCTGATTGGAAAGATAACACAACTAGATTTATTATTTCTCATTTTGGGCCAGTGTGGATGAACAGCTGAGCAAACTTTGTAAGACTGGAATGAGATTGAAACAGTGTAAAGTAGCAAAGATGGGGCTGTCTGAAGCTGGTAGATAGTAAAATTGTCATGTTCAAGGTTGTATAAATAAGAATATGCATTTATATACAGATGCATCATCAGTGTTAGTCAAAGGTTATTGGTATCTTCTTTATCATCACACTTCATAATCCTAATAACTCCATTTAGGACACTTTGTCTATTAAAACAGAATCAGTTTCTTCAACCTTTTATAAATCTTTAACATCTGTCACTTTCAAGCATAGCTACCGTATTTCTTGCTTTGGTGTGATAACCAGTATTTTATACACTACTCAATGTGACATATAATACTGCAGTATACAATCATAGTTATACCCCCTTGTTGGATTTATATACTACTTCCTGAATAACACAGTCCATCATTGTCACTTTGTTTGCTGTAACCTTGATACTGGGTATAGGTACTGAGACATTTTTCCAGCAGTAAAACTCAAGTCTTGTCTAGATCAGTATGCCAAAGTTTTGCCAGCTTAGAACTTGCTGATTTATTGTTTTCCATTTGACATCATTCAGTTCTCAAATTGCACTTAACCGTACACACCAAATGATCAATATTGTTATCTTCAGAGCTATTAATTCTAGATTTTGAATTGGCTAAAGAAAAAAATACATAATTATAAAACATTTAATAAGAGTGAAGGAAAACACATCAAGTCTTCTACTGTTATTTCAAAAGGAAAACACAGGGAAGAAAATAATGCCAATGCAATAGGAAAGAAAAATATACATATGTTGCAATATATATTTATTGATCTATCATGTGAAACTGAAATCTGTTGTTAAATGCTGATGTTCTTGATTTGTCATCTTAGTAGAAAGCATTGGAATACATTATGTAGAATATTGGAAAAATATTGCAGTAGCTATGTAATAATTTTGACAGGTTGCAATAAATTTTCTCTTAGAGTTTGTATTTCTTGGCACTTTTATTTATTTAAGTAAAGAAATACCTTGTCTTTACATCACACATCTCTTGACCAAAAAGAGAAGCCATATCGTCATTCTGATATTTCAGAGATTTTTTAAGATTTTCTAGCAAAATGATGCTTGTAGTCTCAGTAACCAGTTAGATAGCTTGCACTAATATGATTGTAATTGTTTGGTACAAGGGCTAACCTACCTTCTCCCCAACATGAAAGTGAGGGGAAGAGTAGCACACGAAACTCAGGGTTGAGAGAAAAAGATAAATGTTCAATATAACATGCAAATTCATGAGCACAATGCAAATTATCTTAGCTAATAAACTAATTAATGTAATAATACAGTGAATGATTACCTTATCTTAGCCTATTTCCAGAAGAAATGCAGTCCTTCTGAAGAAACCTGAAATCCTGGCTAACTGGGGAGGTCCCAATGAACTGCAAGGCAGGATATGTGACACATATCTACAAGAAAGGAGAAAGGAGGATCTGGGTCACTATAGACTTGTCAGTCTGACCTCAAAAACATGAAATGTCATGGAGGAGGTCATCTCAAGCACCACTATATGCCATATAGAGAACACCCAGGGGATCTGGCCCAGTCAGCATGGGTTTATGAAGGGCAGGTCATGCCTGACAAACATGGTTTCTTTTTATGACAGTATGACCTGACTATTGGATGAGAGAAAGGCTGTAGATACTGTCTACCTAGACTTTTGAAAAGCCTTTGACACTGTAGAGGAAGACAGTGAAGCAGGTGAAGGGCCAGGAGAATAAATTTTATGAAGAGTGACTGAGGAAGATGGGGCTGTTTAGTTTGAAAAAGTGGAAGCTGAGAGGAGACCTTATCACTGTCTACAGATATCTGAAAGAACATTGTGGAGAGGTTGGTGCTGGTCTCTCCTCAGAAGTAATTAGTGATAGAACAAGAGAGTAGGGCCTCTAGCTGCAAATCCATAGGTTTAGATAAGATATTAGCAGAAGGTTTTTTTCCCAGCAAGAGTGGTCAGACATTGGAATGGGCTGCTCAGGGAGCTGGTTGAGTCACCAACCCTGAATGTGTTTAAAAGTAATTTAGGTATGGTGCTTGGGGTTACGGTTTAGGATGCCCCTTGTAGAGTAGGGTTATTGGTTAAACTTGGTGATTGTGAGGGTCTTTTCAACCTGATATTTTTTGTGATAGGAGGGAAAAAACAGCATAAAGCAGAAAACCAAAACCAGCAGCTACCCAACTCCTTTTGCTTGCAGAAAAGAGAAAACACCCAAGAACCTGGAACCCAGAAGCAGCAACAGGAACAGGAAGTCGTTCATATTGCAATCTGAACTTCAAGCCCCATAATATTTTCCTCCAGTTAACACTTTCATTTTTGAAGCTGTCATGACTGCAACATGGTATGAATAATAGCAGCAGAGTCAACTCAATTCCTGACTACGCAAGACACAAATGTGGGTGAGCCACCACCAGCCTGCCATTCCAGGGAGGCAGCAGCTGTCTCACTGGATCCCAGTGAGCAACATGAACCAGAAGAATTATTTTTAAAAACCCAAAT
Organism: Psilopogon haemacephalus; assembly: GCA_013396835.1. NCBI lineage: Eukaryota > Metazoa > Chordata > Aves > Piciformes > Megalaimidae > Psilopogon > Psilopogon haemacephalus. The sequence goes on from VWZI01007340.1 coordinate 93,852, forward strand.
ATCAAAAAACAAAACAGCAACCGAAAATCTGCAAACAAACAAACAAAACCACCAAGAAAAGAAAACAAACACTAAAGTATTAGATGTGGTTGCAACCCAGGCAAATGCTGTGGCTAAGAAAATTGTAGGCACCCAGATCGGAGTCTCCTGCAAATATATGGGTGTCCAGACCCATGGCTGCAGAGAATGCTTGAGCCTAGCATATGGAATTGAGGGTGGTGGGTATGAAAGCTGTGTGAGGTGTGAGTAGGTGAGTGATCTGCAGCAGGTGGCTGGACTTAAGAAGGAAATTGAGAGACTAAGGTCTATATGGGATTGTGAAAGGGAAATTGACTAGTGGAGCCAGGCTATACCATCCCTGAGGGAAGGGCAGCAGGCGAGGGCTTCACAAGAAGATTCCGTTTCCTCTTGCTACCCTGATAAAAAGGGTAAAGGAGACCCAGGAGATAAGGAAGAGTAGAGGCATGTTCTCCCCACACAGAGGCAGGAGAGCCCCCTCCTGATCTTCTCAATCTTACACTTGCACAATAGATATGGGGCACTAGAAACTGAGGATTGGGCAGAGGAAGATGGAGTGGAAAGTTCATCTGCTCAGCTGCCCAGGGTGTATCAGCCAGCCCCAAGAATTAGGACTAGAACAACAAAGGAAAAAAAAAAAAGGAGAGTTATAGTTGTAGGGGATTCACTTCTGAGAGGAACAGAGGGACAAATATGTCAGACTTCTCATCGGGAAGTGTGATGCCTACCTGGACTCTGGGTTAGGAATGTTGCTAGGAAAATTCCTAGCCTGGTGCACTCTTCAAACTGCTAGTCATTATTGATCTTCCATGTAGGAGCAGAAATAATGACTGGTAGTCCTAGAACAATTGAAAAAAATACTTCAGGGCCTTGGGAAGAGTGGTAAAAACCTCAGGGGCATAAATCTTCTCTTCTGTTATTCCAACCAATAGCAGAGACATTGGATTAAGCAGCTGAATACAGACTTTTAATACATGGCTCGGTGGTTAGTGTCATCACCACAAATTTGGGTTATTTGACAATGGTAGGACCTATTGTGTTGGTTTGAGCTAATTGGAGAATTTGAGTGAGAAATTAGACTATTGCCTGAGAGAGAGAGTTAAACATACCCTGTCACTTCACCCAGTTTCACTGAGACAGAGAAAAGAAGGTTGTTTTGGGAAATGTTCCCAAAACATCCAGATAAGCCAGTGTGCTTGCAGAGTCAGTCGGCTCTGGGTCTGTGCAGGCTTCAGCAGCTTCTTTCCTTTGTCTCTCTGCCTTTGAACTAATTCAGAGTTTAAATCACTAAAACAACTAATTTTTTTCTCCTATCATTAATCTCCCTGATCTTCAGCTTATCTGCAGCAGCATCAAGTGGTGAGATAAAGCTGGGGGAAGGGGGGGAAGGTGGTAGGGGGATTTGGATACCCTCTCTTGGGGAGTTTGGTCTCCAGGAGGGGTGTGGTGTCTCTATTCCATTTTTACTGTATATTTCTGTAAATATCTGTTATATACTGTAAATATTTGCTTGTATATTTGCATTGCTGTGAATATAAAGCTTCATTTATTAACTTCCAGTGTGTTTTTCTGAGTTTTAGCCAGGGTTTTAAAAGTTGGGGGGGCAGGTCACTGCAAACCCACTACACCTATACAGCACAAGGGTTGTTGACGCCAAAGAGGAGACACCTGTCTCAAAGGGGGAAGAGGGTCTTTGCAGAGATTTCAAGGATAGTTCACAGTAATTTAAATGGGATGTGAAGGGGGAGGGGGACAAAGTCATCAGGTTTCCATGTGGCAAGGAGTGGGAGGACACACCAGTGTGGGAGCAATGGGTGACTAGTTAGGGCTCTCAACCTGCTGCCCAGAAGCATGCTGGGGACAAAATAATGCAGTTGAAGCCTTGCAGAGATGAGCCAGATCCCCTTCAGGTAGTAGCTGCCAACAGGGATCCACATGGTAGTGATGACATGAGGGGTAGAGACAGACTGATAGCTACAGAGGTGTCTGAGCAGGGACAGGTGGGATCTGACCCTAGGATTGAAGTACAGACTGATAAAAGAGTGCCCACAGAAGAGGGTAAGGGAAAATCAGACAGTAAGTCAACTCCAATAGAGGCACAACTGAAATGTCTCTACACTAATGCAAGGAACATGGAGAACAAATAGAAAGAACTGCAAATATGTGCAAGTCTACAGGGTTATGATGTCATTGGCATCACTGAGAAGGATGGATGGTTCTCATGATTGGAGTGTAGGGATAGATGGTTATAGACTCTTGAGGAAGAACAGGCAGGGAAGAAGTGGAGGGGGTGTTGCCCTCTACATCAATGATAACTAGAGTCCATGGAGCTCCGCCTGGGGATGTGTAACGCTAAAACAGAGAGCTGATGGGTAAATGTTAAAGGGAAGGCACATGAAGGGGATTCACAGTAGGAGTCTGCTACAGACCTCCTGATCAGGATGGGTAAGGGGTTGAAGCCCTTCATAGACAAATAGGAGAAGCTTCATGCTCACAGGCCCTGGTACTCACAGGGGATGTCAACCACCCTGACACCTGTTAAAAGGACAACACATCAGGGAACCAGCAACCAAAGAGGTTCCTGGAATGCATTGATGATAATTTCCTCCTCCAAATGGTAGAGGAACCAACAAGAAAAGTTGCTATGCTGTATACCTAGTCCTCACCAACAAGGAGGGTCTGGTGAGTGAAGTGAAGCTGAAGGGTACCCTTGGCTAAAGTGACTACGAAATGGTAGAGTTTAAGATCCTCAAGACATCAAGGAGGGTGCATAGCAAACTCACTGCTCTGGACTTCAGAAGAGCAGACTTCAACCTCTTCAGGGACCTCCTTGGCAGGGTGCCATGGGAAAAAACTCTAGAAGGAAGGGGAGAACAGGAAAGCTGGTCAATGCTCAAGGATCACCTCCTCCAGGCCCAGAAACGATGTATCCCAAAAAAGAGGAAGACTGGCAAGAATGCAAGGAGGCCTGCATGGATGAATAGAGAGCTGCTGGACATGCTTAGACACAAGAAGAAAGCCTACAGAGAGTGGAAACCAGCACCGGTAACCTGAGACAAATACAAAGAAATTATTCATGCAGCCAGAGATCAGGTTAGGAAAGCTAAAGTACAGCTAGAACTGAATGTATCTAGGGACATTAAGGGGAACAAGAAGGACTTCATCAGGAGAGTGGTGAGACCCTGGAATGGGCTGCCCAGTGAGGTAGTTGGGGGCCACTTCCCTGGAGGTGTTTAAGGCCAGGCTGGATGAGGCTCTGGCCAGCCTGATCTAGGGTAGGGTGTCCCTGCCCACGGCAGGAGGGTTGGAACTAGATGATCCTTGTGGTCCCTTCTAACCCTGACTGATTCTATGATTCTATGATTCTAGGTATACTAGCGAGAAAAGAAGGACTAGGGAGAATGTGGGACCCTTCCAGACGGGAAATGGAGAATTGGTGACAAAGCATATGGATAAGGCTGATGTGCTCTATGACTTCTTTGCCTCACCCTTCAACAGCAACGTTCCAACTACAATGTCCAAGTCCCAGAGTGTAAAAGTATGTATTGGGAGAAGGAAGATCTGCCCACTATAATTGAAGACCATGTTTGTGAGCACCTAAAGAATCTGAACATGCACAAGTCCTACGGGTCCTGAGGGAAATGGCAGATGAACTTGCTAAACCATTGCCCATGATATTTGAAAGGTCATGGCAGACTGGTGAAGTTCCTGCTGACTGGAAAAGGGCAAATATAATGTCCATCTTTAAGAAGGGAAAAAAAGGATGACCCTGGTAACTACAGACCAGTGAGTCTCACCTCTGCGCCTGGCAAGATCATGTGAACAGCAATGGATAGATGGAACACTACTTGATGCAAGAAAGATATCCATTTATTGAGTGCAAAGCACCAGCTTATATATTCTAAAATCCAATGCTTCTTACATTGTGTCAAATATTAATTGGTTAGTGCAGCTGTGTACAGCAGTGATTGGCTAGCAACAATTTATTGGGATGCAACTCCTTATTCAGGACAAAGCTTACATTCTTTTTACTTGGCATTGCTTAACTCCTAGACACTCATTACATCTAACAAAAACATCTGCCATATTTCATCTCCTTAGACCTTCAGCAGATTCTGTCTGTGCCTACCAGTAACTTTACACTAGTTCAGTTACATTATGTACCCATGGCTTTTATCCCACTAAAGTCAAAACATCTCTGTGCATCAGTCTCTCAACAAAGGACTTCCTTCAATCATGGAGCAGATCCTCCTGAAGGCTCTGCTAAGGCAAATGGAAAGCCAAGAAGAGGTGATTGGTGGTAACCAGCAGGGCTTCACCAAGGGCAAATCATGCCTGACAAATTCAGTGGCTTTTCATGATGAAGTCACAGCAACAGTGAACAAGGGAAGGGCAACTGATGTCGTCTACCTGGACCTGAGTAAAGCCTTTGACTCTGTCTCACATGACATCCTGGTCACCAAACTGGAAAAACATGGACTTGATGGGTGGAGCACTGCTGGATAAGGAATTGGCTGGATGTTGGCACTCAGAGAATGGTGATCAATGGCACAATGTCCACCTGGAGACTAATGACAAGTGGTGTCCCTTAGGGTCAGTGCTGAGACAAGTGCTGTTTAACATCTTTGTCAGTGACATGGACATAGGAATCAAGTGCACCCTCAGCAAGTTTGCAGATGACACTAAGCTGTGTGGCACAGTTGCCTTGCTAGAGGGCAGGGATGCCATCCAGAAGGACCTGGACAAGTTGGAGAGGTGGGCCCAGGACAAACTCATGACATTCAACAAGGCCAAGTGTGGTGAATGGCTGGAGAGCAGCCCTGAGGAAAAGGACCTGGGGGTCTGGGTTGATGAAAAGCTCAACATGAGCCAGCAATGTATGCATGCAGCCCAGACAGCGACTGTGTCCTGGGCTTCAGCAATGTATTGGGTTTAAGCTATCCCCCACTGAGCTCAAGAGCCCAATAAATACTCAATTTGATTTGGAAGTAAAAAGATATAAAACTTTAATAATAAATAGGAGATAAAGGGGGTTTACAGAAGGTGGGGAAAAAGGGAACCAGAATACAGAATATGGAGAATGAGGGGAATTACAGATAATATAGGGAAAAGGGATCAAAATACACAAAATAGAAATACAACCTGTGGGAACAGAAGTTGAGCCCAAATGCAGGGATGGATGATTTGATGGTTGATAAAGCAGGATGTAGGATTTTGATACTGAGATGCAGTTAGTCAGAGTCCCAAAGAAAATGGTTGCTATCCCCATGTGTTGGCTGGAGAGCATGTGGTGTTCAGCAGCAAGGCAGTGAGCACCTGGCTGGGCAGGCAGGAGAGAGAGAGAGAAGACAAGATGTCCCCCTCTTTTTATATAGCAGTCCTCGGCAGGAAGTGGGAGGGGGCTAAACATGATACCTGGGGGAAAGTCAGACCACCCTCACGCAGAAGTCAGAAGGCTCCAGGTGGGCTTAACCCTTTGCAAACAATAGAAATGTGGCTAGTAAGGCAAGGGAGGTGATTCTCCCCCTTTAATAATCTGCTCTCCTCAGACACTACCTGGATTACTCTGTACGGTTATGGAGGCCCCAACACAAGAGTGACATGGAACTGTTGGAGCAAGTCCAGAGGAAGGCCACAAAGATCATCAGAGGGCTGGAGCACCTCTGCTATGAGGACAGACTGAGAGAGTTGAGCCTCTTCAGCCTGGAGAAGAGAAGGCTTCGAGGAGACCTTGTAGTAGTCTCTCAGTATCTGAAGGGAGCCTACAGGAAGGCTGTGGAGGAAGTATTTACAAGGTCTTGTAATGACAGGACAAGGGCAAAGGGGTTTAAACTGGCTGAGGGGACATTTAAACCAGATGTTAGTAAGAAGTTCTTTAACAGTGAGGGTGGTGAAACACTGGCACAGCTTGCCCAGGGAGGCTGGGGAAGCTCCCTCCTTGGAGGTGTTCAAGGCCAGGTTGGATGAGGCCTTGGGCAACGTGTTCTAGTGGGAGATGTCCCTGCCTATGGCAGGGGGTTGGAACTGGATGATCTTTGAGGTCCCTTCCAACCTAAACCATTCTATGATTCTATGACAATAATGAAATTATTTTCTGTAAGAAAGTTAAGCACATTTTGCATATTTCTCAATGTCTAAATGTGTAAGACACTATTGTCTTGATTAAAATTTTAGTTTTTTAAATATCCCATTTCTTTCTTGGTATGCATTTTTAAACCTGGACTACACTTGAATAATATTTTGTGAATGTATTTGTTTCAACAAGAATTCATACTTTTATATTTTCAGATACATTTTGTTGGTGGGTGAGGACATTAACCATTTCTCTTGTATCTTTCACTAGTGCACTGAAGGGAACTAATTTACTAATTTATATTTATTTCAAATAAAACTGAACCTTTCTCATAGTAAAATCCAAATCTAGAAAAACACCTTTAAAGTGTAACTTCTTAGCCACAGTTTTGTAAAGAGTGTTTAATAACAGACTAATTTAAGGACTACCAGTGTGTCTGAATTTTAGAGGGTGGACAGAAATAAATTTTGCTCCCAAGGTAAGTAAAATAAAGGCTTTTTAGCTGAAATTGAGAGGAATACAGAAAACTGTATTTAAAGAGGTACAGGAAAATACAGAATACATGAATCTTTAACACCTAATGCAGATACAGGATACATGAAAACTCCCTCAAAACCTTCCCCCCAACCAGACTAAACCACAAAACCCCAGTGCTCATTTTCTCCCCCTGCATGGTCTCATCTTAGGCCCACACAGGTCTTGAGCATGCAGCAAGAAATTCTGTGCCATCTTCAAGGCCGCAGGCAGGTTTACTCCTGCATTGTTACCAGATCAGGAGAGGTCCAAAGAAAGGGAGAAAAAGAGAAAGATTTGGCTTTGATGCCCACTTATAAAGTGATAGAAGAATTATGAGATTGAATAACAAAATAATGATTTCTGGGGTCCGCCTTCCTAGAGTTCTCTGCTCCTCGTAGAGAACTCTACTCTGTGGCTTTTGTAAGGCAACCTAGGTCCCAAAACCACCACACACTGAAATAAAGCTCTAATATAATCAGGGAACTAGCCAGTTAATTATCTAAACATAGAACTCACACTAAATATGCAGTGTTGTCTCAAAAATTACACTACAAGACTAGGAAGGCATATTTTCAAACAACACAGTCATTATCGGGAGAAATAATGCAGCCTGTTTGTTCCAGATGTATTTTTTCAAACACAAAGTACTATTGATGTTTGGGTTTTGTTGTTGGTTTTTTTATCAAGTCTGTAGTTTATTTTCCTAAGTTTGTTTTAATATTTAAATGTTGAAATGCTTCTTCTCCAATGCAAGTCAAATATTAATATTATTCTTTTCTTCATGCCAAATAACAAAAATTATTCAGTGACATACATATATTTTCATTCTATTCTTGCAAAAAGAAAAATAAACCAAAAAAACAAAACGTGCACTTCTGATTTTGTTAGAATAAGAGGAAGTGATTGGATTATGCTGTTTTCCTTTCTTTTCCCTTTGTCGTATAATTGTCATCTGCTCTTAAGAGAACAATGAATTTTCTGCCCGTTTTGTGTACTATTATTCTTATTAAAATGCTCTGTTATAGTTGTTTGTTATTATTAATTTATGTATATGAAATATTTAAATTTCTCAAGTATCATTATAACCTACCAATCTTTTGCTGTCTTCTCTTTTAATTGCCCCTCCCCATTTTTTTTGGATTATTCATACCAGTGCCCTTCACATGTGTTATAGAAATGACAATCTATTACTTCTGACACTCTAGGACAAGGTCAATCAACTACAATAAAATAATTTCTATTTTTTTTCCATAGAACTGAGTCATGGAAATAATTTATGCAATTTTACTTGATTAATAACAGTTTGTTGTATGAAAGATTTTAAGTACTTTGATTGCATACTCCATTAATCACTCTAAATTTATTATATTCTACCTTGTGGCATCTACAAGTAGGTAAGAGAATTTTTAAGAATTCAGGAACTGGGACATTTCACACTTTATTCCTGCTGCCTAGGATGAGAATAAGATCCATGATTTTTCAACAGTCCTGGTTCACAGTCTGCCATAGCAAACTCCTGGCAAAGCTGACAGCCTGTGGCTTGGACAGGGGCACTCTGCTCTGTTTTGAGAACTCTCTGGGTGGCCAGACATAGAGAGTGGTGGTGAATGGTGTCATATCCAGTTGGCAGCCAATCACTAGTGGTGTTTTCCAGGGATCAGTGCTGGGCCCAGGCGGTTTAATATCTTTATTGATGATCTGGACAAGAGTCTACCATCAGTAAGCATACAGATGACATCAAGTTGGGAGCATGTGTCAATCTGTTAGAGGGTAGGAAGATTCTACAGAGGGACCTGGACAGGCTGGGTAGTTGGACACAGTCAGGGATTTAAGAAGTCTAAGTGCCAGGTTCTACACTTTGTCTGCAACAACCCCATGCAGAGCTACAGACTGGGGACAAAGTGGCTGGAGAGCAGCCAGGCAGAGAGGGACCAGGGGGTCAACAGATGACTGAACATGAGCCAGCAGTGTGCCCAGGTGGCCAAGAAGGCCAATGGCATCCTGGCCTGTATCTGGAATACTTTGACCAGCAGGACAAGTGAAAAATTTTTGCCCCTGTACTCAGCATTGGCTAGGCCACACCTTGAGTACTGTGTCCAGTTCTGGACCTCTCAATTTAAAAAAAAAGATGTTGTATTGAACACGTCCAGAGAAGGGCATCAAGGCTGGTGAGGGGACAGGAGCACAGGCCCTGTGAGTTGCTGCTGAGTGAGCTGGGGCTGTTCAGCCTGGAGAAGAGGAGGATCAGAAGAGAGCTGATTGCTCTCTACAACTGCCTGAAGTGAGATTGTAGCCAGGTGGGGATTGCTCACTTCTCCTAGGCAACCAGTGACAGAACAGGAGGACACAGTCTCAAGCTACACCAGGGGAAGCCTGGCCTGGATGCTAGGAAAAAGTTCTTCACAGAAAGACTCATTGCCTGTTGGAATGGGCTTCCTGGGGAGGTGGTTGAGTCACCAACCCTGGAAGTGTTTAAAATAAAAGACTGGAAGTAGCAGTCAGTGCCATGATTTAGTTGATCAGATGGTGTTCAGTAATGGGTTGGACTCAATGACCTTGAAGGTCTTTTCCAAGCTGATTAAGTCTGTGATTCTTTGAGAATAAGGTATCTTTGTAGAATAAGATGAGTGGATGGTTGGAAGGGATAAAGTCACTGTAAGAATTTTATAATTTCTGTATGTCAATAATTTAAAAATTCAAACCTATTTCTAATTATTTTGTACTTACTGAATGTGTAGACAAACTGTAGTAATTCAGTGTCTTAACAGTTTGTTAATTCTATATTTTTTTTTAACTGGGTGAAAATACTATTTTTTTTTTTTTTTAAGTCCATGGAATGAAAATGTCAGTGACAGAAATTCATCCTTTGGTACAAAAGGTAATGTGAAGCTTTCCATTCCAGAAGCAACATACTAAAGAAAACAAAGGAATGTACAAGAGATTGGTACATTCATTAATGGCATGGAGATACTTAATTTAGAATTAGTAATGATTCTTTCTTGCTACAGAAAGAGAAGAGGACATCAAATAAATGCTTAAACAGAATATGTCTTCCTGACAATGATAATTGCACAGGCTATAAATTTAAATATGTTCTTCAAAGAAAAGTTGAGTAAAATTATGTATGTTCACTGCTGTATAAATACAATGATTTTGAAGATCATGTCAACATAGAAATCTTTGTGCTTCTTACTCCAGGTGGATTGCAGGATTTGCTTGATGTATTTTCTTTATTTTTACTCCATACATATTTATTACAATCTACTTCTGGAGAGCAAGATGCTAGAAGACATGAAACATCTCATCCATAGTGGTCATCCATTCAATAAATATGCATAAATATGTTTTGTAAAGAAAGCTCTATAAAGTCAAACACTTAGAGGAAAGGTGATGTGATACTGTCACTAACAGCTAATACTACTTTTTTTTTTCCTCACTAAGAAGTAAATTGCTTCTTGATATTAGTATCTTGGAAATAGCATCTGATCAAAAGCATTGAAGATAATTGTTAAATGATTGTCATAAAGAGATGATAAGAAAAAGTGTTGTTTCGTATAGGGTTAAAGCTCCACAGACTACTGGAAAAATTAGGCTCTCTTGTCTTCCAATGTTGTTCATCAAGTGGGGTAATTAATGTCAATATACATACAGAGAGTCAAGGTCTTCTGACTTAACTATGTATTTACAAATGCAGGAATGAAAGGTGATGATTCATCTAAGCAAACACCAAATCACACAAATATATTGTAATTTACACAACTTTGGATATTAAATCTTTCTCGTTTAATACAGATTCATTACTATTCTATTCTATTCTATCATCCTTTAGTCCATTCCTGTATCAAGGTGCATGCTCCTTCTTCAAAGAGGTGGGTATCTTAAGAGAGGAGGAGTGTCAGTTAGATCTCAATCATATTATAATGAGCATAGTTCACACAAAGTTCATCTACAGTTAGTCTGTAACTCACTTATGTGCCCAAATTTATATGGCTTGTTTAGCAAGATGGATATACCTCCTCTTTTGAGGCTTCTTCTTATATCCTTGCTTCTCAAGACCTGTGATCTTTCAACAGTCATTCATTTATTGTATGGTCTCTCAGCAATCAATCATTCATTCCTACCCTTGACACCAACACCAGTGGAAATAAGAAGCAAAAGTCTTTTTAAGACTAGCACTTCATGATGTGATTTTTTTTCATAGGAAGAAATTATTTTGCAATGGATTTTACCCTAAGTAATGAATTGAAGTCTAACAGTGAATATTCTAATTAATATTCCTTCCATCCTTCCT
>VWZI01007342.1:301-11701 GCA_013396835.1 Psilopogon haemacephalus
TACTTATCAACTTCTCAGACAATTATCTTTACTTTGGTAGAGCATCTGGCAACTGAACACTAAAGATTAGGAATTATATCGGGATTTCATTGGGGAATTTGCTACTCAACATATTTGACTGAATTTGAGTTGAATTGAGAATAATTGTGGTTACACAGATGCTAAAAATAATTGTGGTTACACAGATTAAGGAAGTCCCTTTTTTTTTTTTTTCTGCAGAAAATTATTATTTCAAAGAAATATAATAACTTGAAATAAATCATCTTCAAAATTGTATGAAACAAAAACACTGATGACAGGTTCAACTTGATTGTTTTTGCCTAAAAGTCTCCAGCCTAAGTAGTTCTATAAAATCCTTTCAAATACTGAATGCTGAAGAATATGTTTCCAAATGTATTTCACCCTATCTTAACACAGATATCTAAGGCCACTAATAAAATCATGAAGGTGCTGACAGCTTTCATTTGAGGACACATCAAATCTAAAATGATGACCTTAGGTCAAATTTAAGAAGTGATTCCCTGCATGCCTGTTAATTGTGCATTGTGCTGTTTATTCAGCTCCTTCTTCAAGTGTTTTTTGCACAACACTTAGGTTGTGCCTGCCAGCTATTTCTCAGTCAGAAAGTATTTTTTGACAGTACCAGATTTCTGTCTCTGAGAAAGAATCTTGATGTTAGTGTAGGACTCAGCTGCTGATGTCTCCATTGTAAACTTCCGGAGGTAGATGCTTAAATCTAGAGCTGAAGCCTCTTTCCTCCTTCTCAGTTTTTACAGAGATGATTCTTTTTCATATGTTCAGGCTAGATGACAAAGGATAGAAAACATAAGATATTTTGGCAGAGTTCTGCACTTTATCCGCAACAACACCATACATCACTACAGGCTGGGGTCACAGTCGTTGGAGAGCAGCCAGGAAGACAGGGACCTAGGAGTACTGGTCAACAGCTGACTGAACATGAGCCAGCAGTGTGCCCAGCAAAGCTGGAGGTAGGGACATTCAGATTAGATGTGAGGAGAAAGTTCTTCACCATGAGAGTGGTGAGGCACTAGAACGGGTCACCCAGGCGAGTCGTTGGGGCCACTTCCCTGGAGGTGTTTAAGGAAAGGCTGGATGAGGCTCTATCCAGCCTAATCTAGGGTTGGGTGTCTGTGGCCATGGCAGGGGGGTTGGAACTAGATGATCATTGTGGTCCCTTTCAACCCTGACTTATTCTATGATTCTATGGACTATGTGAAAGGAGGATGTATCCATGTGGAGGTTGGTCTTTTCTCCCAGGCATCCAATGATAGAACAAGAGGAAACAGTCTCAAGCTGATCCAGGTGAGGTTTAGGCTGGACATTAGGAAGAAATTTGTCACAGAAACAGTGATTTCCCACTGGAATGGACTGCCTAAGGAGATGGTGGAGTCAGCATCCCTGGAGGTGTTTAGAAGGAGGCTGGATGAGACATTTAGTATCATGGTTTAATTAATTAGAAAGTGTTGGATGACAGATTGGACTTGATGATCTTAGAGGTATTTTCTAACCTGGTTAATCCTGTGATTCTGTGAATATTGGAGGATAAGAGCAGGACTAAAATGTTTACCTAAAGAGATGATTAAAGGATTTAGGTTTTGATTGTTTGTTGTTGAATTTTGGTTTTATTTGTGTTCTATTTGTTTGCTTTTAAAAAAGCTTTTTGTTTGTTTTTCTTCTCTTAAATGTCTCAATTAGAACTTTGAATAAGGTTGAGGCTTGTAATACTTGAATACAAGTACTGGCATAAAACTATTCCTTCATATTAAGCCCAGCTTTTAACCAACCTGAGTTATTAGCTGTACATTTTCCCATAAACCTGTTTTATATATAACACAATTTTCTCTTTGCCCATTTATGTGGCAGGTATAAGGACAAATGAGCTGGTCTACTTCATGATAAATCTGGAACTAGAGGTTGTTTCCAAATACAACAACAAATTAATTGCATTATCTTTGTGAATTACTGAGGATATAAAAATCATGTAGACTTGTCCCTGCTTTTGGTGCAGATCCTCTTTAACAAACTCTATCTGTGATAAAAACATGTCTCATGAGTTTTAGAAGTGTTTCTCAGACCACAACTTAGCAAACTCCATTCAGCTGGGAAAGTTCAGTCAACACTGCACTTGGGGCCAAGCAGTTACCAGGAAAACATCTGATTTTACTGTCATTATCTGATATCAAGACAGACAGCCTGACATCTGATTTCCTATAGGATTCTTCATTTCAGCTTTTCCTAGAAAGAACCAAACCCAAAAATAAACAGCAGAAGCTGTTTGTTCCTGCCCCCGACAAGCAACAGCTTGCATGGTTTTCTTTTGTCTTACAGATTTTTCACTTACAGACATGGATTTAACCTACACAAACTTTAAGGAGTGAAAAGTAGATACAACCCTGATGCATCTAATATAGTCAGGATCTACTCCTTCTATTGCTACACTGCAGAAGATTAGTGTCATGGTGATGAAATCCAGCTTTATCACAATTTCAAGTGATGCACTAGTAGCCATGGTAACAAGGTATTCCTTTCCTGTAAATGCCTGTAATGGTGCTTTTAAGATTGTACATTAAAGCCAAAGTATAGCATTGAATCACCCTGGAGCAAAAGCTGGTTTCGGAGTGGGGGGGGTGGGGGGAAGCAGAACAATAGATTATTCTTAAACAAAGAATAATTCTTTTCCAGTTTATGAGCTTTTCTGTAGCAAATGCTCTGACATAAAAGTGGCAGACGTATAGTGGATCTTGCACTAGAGTTGTGTACTATGAGGTTACTGTAACATCTCCTACATCCTCCTGGCTTCTGCTCCATGGTGCTCATTTTTCTGCCTTTGAGCTCCATCACAGACAATGTGATTTAACTTGAGAAAGAGATTTACATAAACTATAGGAATCAGAGGCAGGTGAATAATTTAAATTTATGGTATAACTGTCCTATTCTGACTAGGTATTCTACTAGACTTATTGTGAAATTTGAACACTAAACTAAAAAGTTACATGGTGAAAAAAGATGATGAAAGGAAGATAGCACTTAAAAGGGCGTTAAAATAAAAACAAGCAAGCAAACTAGAAAATATTAATGTCTGAGGAGCATTAATATTTTGCAAAGGATATCAAACTTATTTCTAATTATTTACACTCCCCCTTAAAACATGAGTTGAGAATAATTCCATATTAGAGGATTTTTTTTTTTTGCAACCTTCATGCATCAGTAAGGTCTACTACCTCTCCTGAAAACTGAAGCTTCACATTTTTCCTCTGTAAAATTATTTCTCGTAAGTATCATTGCAGAGTTACTGTTTTCTCTGAAATATCATTTTTACTTCCACACGTAGACAATATAGTATCTTCTACTGTTTAGTGAATGTAGTGACCAGGCCAGAACACTGTTGCTTCCTAGGATTTTAATGAATAGTAACTATGAAGAACATAATGAATTCGTAATAGGTAGTATGTGGCAAATATTGCAAATATATTGACCTCTAGCTCTGTGAGCCTATTTCTTTGCACATGTATGTTTGTGAGATAAAACCTTCCACTATTCAGAGCAAGGGTCAGATGAGCAGATGGTAGTATATGAGGATATAATAATTGCTTTACTCTGTAGAGGATTAATTTTAAGATTTTTTCCAACATTTGAAAACATTATGTCTATTCTTGGAAGCAATCTTGAAAACCTTTTAACTGTTTATTGATACAAAGTAGACTATTTGGCTATTTCTGTTTCTTGTCAATTTGCTATAGAAAGCAATTTAAAACAATCCATGTTTTGGTAAAGACCATTTTCTTTCTTTGTCTGGATCACATTACTATGGAGATCAATGAAGGGATGATGGGAACTTCGGTGCACATTGGAAGAATTAAAAATCACACAGAACAAAAGAAAACCAGTGACTGCAATGGCCCCGAACATAAATCTGATGCATATGTCCTTAGATAATAGCAGATTTAGCTAGAGTAGTAAGGTCTTAGTAATGAATGTGAGAAAGAATTTTCTAGAAGGTATATCCCTTAAAATCACACACTCACAGAATCACAGACTATTAGACTTTGGAAGGGACCTCCAGAGATTACTGAGTTCAACCCCTCTCTCAAAACAGGATCCTCTAGGGTAGTTCGCACAGGAGTGCATCCATGCAGGTTTTGAAAGTCTCCAGAGAAAGAGAATTTACAACTTCTCTGGGCAGTCTGTTCCAGTGCTCTATGACTCTCACTGTAAAGAAGTTTCTCCTTGTGTTGAGATGAAATCTTCTATGTTTGAATTTGTAGCTGTTGCTCCTTGTCTTTTTGCTGCTGGCCATCCACTTGATATCCACCCCTCAGATATTCATAGGCATTCATAAGACCTTATTAGTCTTCTCTCCAGACTAAGTAGCCCCAGGTCTTTCAGCATCTCAGAAATTCTGTAGAGCAAATCTCACAGTATGTCTAGAGCAAACATCATAGAATCAGTCAGGATTGGAACGGACCACAGAGATCATCTACTTCCAAACCCCCTGCCATGGCCACAGACACCCAACCCTAGATTAGGCTGGACAGAGCCTCATCCAACCTGGACTTAAACACCTCTAGGGAAGTGGCCCAAAGCACCCCACACTGGACAACCCATTCCAGCACCTCACCACTATCATGGTGAAGACCTTCCTCCTCATGTCCAGTCCGAATCTCCCCAATTCCAGCTTTGCTCCACTCTCCCTAGTCCTCACACTATCTGATAGCCTAAAAAGTCCCACCCCAGCCCTCCTGTAAGCCCCCTTCAGATACTGCAAGGCCACAATAAGGTCACCCCGGAGCCTCCTCTTCTCCAGACTAAACAGCCCCAACTCTTTCAGTCTGTCCTCATAGGAGAGGTGCTTCAGCCCTCTCATCATTCTCGTGGCCTTTCTCTGGACATACTCCAGCATGTCCACATCCCTCTTGTATTAGGGGCTCCAGACCTGGATGCAGTACTCCAGGTGGGGTCTCTCCAGGGCAGAGTAGAGGGGGAGAATCACCTCCCTCAACCTGCTGGCCACATTTCTCCTGAGAAGTGTGAGAAACCTGTAGCTCAAAAGAAGTATGAGAAACCTATAGCTCAAAACACAACAATCATTAAGAGTATCAACTACCCATTGGTCATAGAAAACTGTTTAAGTCTTTCAGATTTTGATTACATTCTTTCCTTATTCATCTGTATTCTCTAAATGCTTCTTGCAATAGCCCATCTTCAACATCACAAGGATGTTGAAAACTTAGTTTAGAATAAGAGTTGTGTTACTTGATGTCTAGTTATATCAGGGTCCTCTGGAGTATTTCTTCCACATGTATGTTTTCCTCAACTAGATGAGATGAGAGGAAAATTGATTTTTCCAAAGCTTAATACCTCACATTACTAAGTCACCAAACCTATTTAAGCAAAAATAAAAATAATATATCAGTTGAAGTACTTGAACAGTCTTTTTCAAGATGCTAAGTTATATGCTGAGAATGTAGATACTGAACTTCATTAAAGGTTTCATTCAAAGCATATCTTTTGCTATTCTGTAGCACTCAAAATTTGGTAGTTTTGCCCATATGAAAGGTGGTGATTTTATTCCAATAACTTTATACTTGTGCTGCTGTTTGTCTGCTTCTCCAAGTGTAATCCATTGTTTTTCTCATTGAAAAAGCTGCCGAGCACAAGACCTGACATTGAAAACAAAATCAATACTTCTGTAGAACATTTAAATATCTTGGGTGATATCACAGGACCAAATTAATTTGTGTCATGAAGTAAAGTTCTAATTAAACATGCAACAAGAGCAAGAATTGTATTTCTTCATTATTCAGCCTGCACTTTACTGTTTGGTTCATACAAGGCTATTGATTAAATGTTCATGTTTATTACAGATCTCCCCCTCCAATCATGAGTTTGAGAAATGAGATTTAGAGTAGACGAAAAATATTCATTCCTTGTCACGTAGAAAAGACACTCAAGGTCATATGCAGATAAAGAGAAGCAAGCAAATGGAAAAGTTTTAGTTAGACTGAGCTAAAGATTAATCTTTTTTCTTCCCTGTTTTTTTTTTTTGTTTTGTTTTGTTTTTTGTTTTTGTTTTTGTTTTCTTCTCCAAGAAATATCTCTGAGTTTCTGTAAGGACAGTCAGATATCAGCATAGCTCTTATTTGACAAACTCATAATATCAGGTTCTAAAAATTTCTATGGTCTCTGAATTGAATTCTTAATGTCAAGGTATGAACACAGCCAATAAATATGCACCATGCAGCTCCTTGTTCTTTCCACTTCTGCCCCCACAGTGGAATGGAGATGGGAATTTAAAACAAGTAAAACTCTTAGGTTGAGATCAGAACACTTTAACACTGAAATAAAAATACTATATTGTAATATTATTAACAAACAATAGCACTAACTAGAATGAAATGGAAGATAACAGTGTTAAATAAAACACAAGAAAGGTAAATGATGTATAATGTAATTGGTCACCATCTGCTGAACACTCAGACAGTCCTTGAGCAGCAATTCAGCTGTATACTGGGCATGTTGTGATATAGTATGGAATATTCCTTTGGCCAGTTTGTGTCAGCTGTCTTGGCTGTATCTCCTCACAGCTTCTTGTGCCCCTCTAGCTTCTGGCCTGCCAGGACAGCAGAAGCTGGAAAATCTTTGACTTGATATTAAACACTGCTAAGAAAAAACTGGATATATCAGTATTTTAGCAATGTTATTCTCTTACTAACTTCAAAACACTATACTAGCTATTAAGAAGAAAAACAGCTTTATCCCTCATGAAATTATAACATGCTATGTATAAATTTAGTTGTCACAGAGGAGCAATTAAAATATAACTCTATATTGACTTAAAAGGCATACAGAATAGTCACTTTGTCCATTTTATTACCTTAACAGTTATGTTTGTCAAACTTAAAGATTTCCAGCTCAGGAATCCTATTCAATAACCTCTGCAGATTTCCAGTTATTCATTTGTTCTTAAAATACTTTTGTCATGCTTCCCATCTGTGGCTGAAATCTTATTTCTCAGCTCTTCTACCTTAGATGTAGAACATATATTGTTCTTTTTCTCATTACTGCATTGTCAAATGCATTTGAAGCCACGTACCCAGTTCATAGCAAACACTCAAATTTGGCTCTCAGTCCTGATTTCATACCCTTTTGGAAGTTAATTAAGAACTGTATGTTTGAGGTCCATTTGGCAATTAAAGGTGGGTAAGCCATCTTAAGAGGCATGAATCAGGATAAGCTGGGTAAAGCTAGACTTAAGTATTCTATTTTAAAAGACTTTGGAGTGATTGTTCTTTGGGCCAATAAAATACTGAAGATACTGCGGTAAGAATAATAGAAAAAATACTGTTACATAAGTCATCTTCCAGTTGCTTGCAGCTGAAAATCAAGAAATGATCAGGTAAGCCCTGGGGCATCTTAAATAAATTTGAAGAGGTCAAGTTTCAACCTTGGAGCTAAGTCCCTTTGTTTCAAAAGTAGCAGAATTAATGTTTCAGAGGGAAGAACTGGAGAGGACAAGTACACTGTCAGCAACAGAAGGCAGAAAACCAGACCTTCTTTCACTGGACTTTCCCAGCATTTAGAGAGAGGGGTCTAATCATCAACATTAATATGAAAGGTCCAGAGAAAAAGCTACAGTAGAACTTGTCCTATGACTACTGTACTTAGAATACCTGTCATTATGATAAAAGAAATACGTTATGCTTGTAATATAACTGTGAAGGACAATTCTGTAGCCCACATATAGACATCTTCTACAATCTGAGATACCACAGGCAGTACTACAGATGTTCAGCTGTTGCTCCAGACACGTACAATCTTTCTCAGGTCCTGCATAAGATCTGCCAATACTGTCATAGTTCCCCTAAGTACAAGCAGCTTAAAGAAATTTGAAGTCAGTAGTAAAACTCTGCATGATTTAAGACATAGTTAAATAATCACATAAAGACTTGAAAGGCCCAATCTTCAAATCAGTATAGCTTAACAGAAAAACTTTACCAAAAAAAAGATAACTGTCTTAGCTGGTAGCAAAGAAAACCTACACTGGAATGATTTGTTAGTGCTACCATGGTGGTTTTGTGCACTAGTGCTAGTGCATACAGCACAGTTAACAGTGTTGAGGAAGACTAGATAGAAATATGTGAAATAAGAAGAACAAGAGATGTTCAGCTACAAGTGTATTTATGTACATCTTAATGATGTTTCAAGACATGAAATCCTGCAAAGATTAATTTGTCCTAGTTCTAAAATCCCAGCAATTTAAAGTTAAGAATCTTTCTTTAAAAATATATATTGCTGATGGATTTCAGCAAGCAAAGCTCATGGATATCCAAGCAATTGCTACATGCCCATCTGTTATTATACAGTGGGGAGAGATCACGGAATCACAGAATGTATTTGGTTGGAAAGCCTTCAAAGATTATCCAGTCCATCTCTTGACCCAAGTCCAAGTCCCCACACTGGGAGACACCACTAGTAACTGTGTGCCAGCCAGATATAACTGCATTCACCACTGCTCTTTGGGCCCAGTCAGTCAGGTAGTTTTTTATTCAGTGCAAAGCATATTAATCCAAGACTTGAACCATAAGTTTCTAAAGGAGATATTGCTAAGCGACTTCCGCAACACCTCTTACAGATAAACTCCACTTTGACATATTTTTTCTCCAACTGGATTGCAATAAAAATTACATATTTATACAGTTTTTTCTGGTATTGCTGATCTTGTTTCCTTTTATTTTAATTTGAAATGTGAGCACGAGAAAGAACATAGATTAGATTTTCTTTTGTATCTTTAGAGAGAGTATACTTAATAGTAGTGTGTTTAAGGAAAATACAGGATTTAAGGAAGGTTTTCTATCAACCAATTCATCTCAGAGAAAAAGAAATTTGCTTATGAGTCAACTGGGAAATGCTGATAAAGGCTTCTATTCTTTAAAAGGAAATGAGGAAAAAAGTGAACACTAAGTTTTTGGGGATTTTTTTTTTTTTTAATACCAGATGAAATATTTAATAATAAATTCAATGAATATGTAGCTTTGGGAGTTTCCTTATTAGGGTTCTTTTGTAAAAGGTTAAATTATATAGAAATGCTTATTATGGACAATTTTCTGGAATGTATTTGCTGATAATGAAAATAAGTCTGGTCTATTAATTGAGATTATATACTGAATAGTTCTGCACTATATTAAAAACTACTGAGTCTTTCAAAAGTAAGCTAGTGCACTGTACATAGCTATTCATGTTCTGTTAGACATTAAACTAAAAAAAATACAATTTCATGCATGATTTCATTCAGTTAGATGAAGAATGGAGCACTGGGTCTGAAGAAGTAATAGGTTAGAGTAAAAATTTAAATAAATAAGTATTTTTCTTTCATTGGGAACCATTTCTCTGTTATTTCATATGCCTTATAAAGAGGTCTATATGGATATCCCATTAATAAGGGCCAAAAAAAAAAAAAAGGTAATAGGTTATTCTGCCCTCTATGTTGATAACGCAATCTTTTGCATACTTTCTCAGAAGAGAGAAACTATTTTTTATTGGCTGATAATGAACCTGAATTCTTTCTTGCAGCAAAATCCTTGTTTCCCTGAAAACATGAGACTGGGACAACCAGTCAGGCTACTAAAGTCCTGTAACAAATACCAAACTTAAAATTTGGTTTACTTGGAATTTGCTATCATCTTTCTGTTTAGTGATAACTGTTTGGGCATTGATGGGTGGGGTCTGTGGCTTGATTCACTACTTCATCCAGTGGGCAGCCAGTCACTAGTGGCATCCCTCAGGGACTGGTGCTGGGCCCAGTCCTGTTCAATATCTTCACTGATAATCTGGATGAGTGGATAAAAACCAGCATCAGTAAGTTTGCAGATGATACTAAATTGGGAGCATTTGTCAATCTATTAGAGGGCAGGAGGTCTCTGCAGAGAGACCAGGACAGGCTGGATAGATAGGCACAGTCCAATGCCATGAGCTTTAACAAGTCCAGGTTCTTCACTTTGGCCACAACAACCCTATGCAGTACTACAGGCTGGGGATAGAGTGGCTGGAGAGCAGCCAGGCAGAGAGGCACCTAGGGGTACTGGTCCAGAGCTGACTGAACATGAGCCAGTAGTGTGCCCAGGTGGCCAAGAAGGCCAATGACATCCTGGCCTGTATCAGGAATAGTGTGGCCAGCAAGACTAGTGAGGTCATTCTGCCCCTGTACTCAGTGTTGGTTAGGCCACACTTCGAATTCTGTGTCCAGTTCTGGGCCCGTCCACTTAAGAAAGATATTGAAGTGCTCAAACCTGTCCAGAGAAGGGCACCAAGGCCAGTGAGGGGGCTAGAGCACAGCCCTATGAGGAGTGGCTGGGGGAGCTGGGATTGTTCATCCTGGAGAAGTGGAGGCTCAGGGGAGACCTTATTCATGTCTACAACTATCTGTGAGGAGGTTGTATCCAGGTATGGGTTGGTCTTTTCTCCCAGTGTCCTGGTAGGGCATAAATTGTGCCAGATTGTTTTGGACTCCTGCTCTCCTCCTCTCGTTGCGCATCCAGGAGTTGATGGATTGGAGAGGGATAATCAAGGGTTTGGCCCCAGTAAAGCCTGGAGAGTTAGTTACTTAGAACCATCAAGTTCGGTGTCTTGTGCTGCCCCTCGGTGTGCCTGGGTGGACACAGGCACAGAACTTTGAATTCATTGGCCAGAACAATGGATGCTGGTGCCTATCTCAGGTGCAAATACAGTCTGGGCAGTGACTGGCTGGAGAGCAGCCCTGCGGAGAGAGACTTGGGGGTGCTGGTGGACAAGAAGCTTAACATGAGCCAGAAGTGTGCACTTGCAGCCCAGAAAGCCAACCAGATTCTGGGATGCATCAGGAGAAGTGTGGCCAGTAGGTTGAGGGAGCTGATTCTCCCCCTCTACTCTGCTCTGCTGAGACCCCACATGGAGTACTGCATCTGGTTCTGGAGCCCCTATTAGAAGAGGGATGTGGACATGCTGGAGTGTATCCAGAGAAGGGCCACAAGGATGACCAGAGGGCTGCAGCACCTCTCCTATGAGGACAGACTGAAAGAGTTGGGGCTGTTCAGGTTGGAGAAGAGGAGGCTCCGAGGTGACCTCATTGTGGCCTTGCAGTATCTGAAGGAGGCCTACAAAAAAGCTGGAGTGGGACTTTAGGCTATCAGGAAGTGACAGGACTAGTGGGAATGGAGCAAAGCTGGAGGTAGGGAGATTCAGATTGGATGTAAGGAGGCGCTGGAATGGGTTGTCCGGGGGGGGTGGTTGGGGCCACTTCCCTGGAGGTGTATAATCCAGGCTGGATGAGGCTCTGTCCAGCCTAATCTAGGGTTGGGTGTCTGTGTCCATGGCAGGGGGGTTAGAAATAGATGATCTTTGTGG
>VWZI01007343.1:12598-28178 GCA_013396835.1 Psilopogon haemacephalus
CATTCATTGGTTTGCTGGAAGGGATAAAAAGCCAAAATGTAAACAATTTGTCCCACTTTGTTCTAGGATGCTTCTCCCTTTCACTTCCCCTTTGCTCTGTTGTAATATTTTCCATTAACCTTGACCAACCAAATAACAACGTAAGTTTTGCTGGTTGTTTTGATTTCTGTCTGGGAAGGAAGAAGGAGAGAAAGAGACTTTGAGCCCCTTCTGGGCAGTTTCTTTGTCTGGGAGGGAACTTGAATTTATGTATTACTATTCATTTACATATAATTTTAAATACTTGTAAATATATTTTTTACCAATTATGCAAAATTAGTAATTTATATTATTTTAATCCAAATATTTTAATAACTATGGGAATTGTTTATTAACATTAAATATCACCAGAAAATTCATTTTAAATGTTCAAAACACATGGTTTACATACTTCCACACACAGAGAATAGGCAAAACTAGAACATTGAAAGAAATAACTAGCAAATGCTAATAAACTTAAAGCTGGAAAGACGTTCTTAGTTTCAGTTATGCCTCTTGCCCACCAGGGAACTTGAGAGGCATCTTTCTGCTACTAAGGCAGAAAATAATTAATGACTTACAAGAGGCTTTAAGTATTTACTGACAAAAATTATCTCCCAACTTGTGGGGCTAGCTACAGTTTCAGACAGTACCCGAACACATTCATGGGGTTCTGTTGGTGTATTCTTAGCTGCTGAGGCTTCTGATTCTTCCCAGGCTTTACAGGATGCTAGTGAAAGGAGGCAGATGATCTCTGACCTGGCCTGGCTCATTTGGATGACTGTATGTCCATTCCAGGGCTCCTTGTTTTGGCAGGTATAGGCAGGATGTCTTGCAATATTCAGTCTTGGCATGATGTCACACTGCCTATGCAGGCCTATTGCATGAAGGCATTTGGAGCCTGTTGTTGGTAAACTCAAGGCAGGCAGTTTCCAGGCAGTTTCAGCAGAGCTAACTTTTAGCTTAGCAAAGTATAATGCTGTAGAAGGCTATGGCAGAATCAGTGCCAGAAGCAGAAAGCACAATCAGCAGGAACAATGGCAGCAGCAACAAGCAAGCATGGATACAAGGGCAGAGCATGTTTTGTTACCTGCTGTAGTTGATTTGCAGTTACCTGCCCCCCACCTTTATAAACCCCTGCTAAAACTCAGAAAAAACACACTGGAAGTTAATAAATGAAGCTTTATATTTACATCAATGCACAATATATAAGCAGATATTTACAAGATATAACAGATATTTACAGATCTATACAGTAAAAAAGTAATACAGGCACCACACCCCTCCCAGAGACCAAAATCCCCAAGAGAGGGTAACCAAACTCCCCTCTACCACCTTTCCCCCCTTCCCCAGCCTTATCTGACCACCTGTTGCAGATAAGCTAAAGATCAGAGAGATTAGTGGTAGGAGAAAAGTTAGTCGTTTTACTCTGAATTAGCTAAGAGACAGAGAGACAAAGAGAAAGCAGCCGCAGCCAGACACAGACTGAAGCAGACTGTTAATGTCATTGTTTTGAGAACATCTCTTAAAACAATTTTTTTTTCTTCTCAGTAAAACTTGGTGAAGTGACACACACTGTGTTTAACTCTCTCTCAGCCAATAGTCTAATTTCTCACTCAAATTCTCCAATTAGCTCAAAGCAACACACCTGCTCATCTCTTTTTCCAGAATGTCAGTTAGCCAAGCTTGACCTTACTGGGTGAAGCCATAGGCTTGCTTTACTCAAATTTGGGGAAAACATAGGCCTTGAATGAGGCAGGCACAAGGTGTGTACCTTGTTTACCACAGGATGTAAACAGGAGTAAAACAAGTCTGGGCAAGCCAGGGTCCTTAAACTCAGCGGCTCCAGGTTACTTGTCATCTTTCCTGCCATTGCTTCTCCCAACAACAGAAGGAGGGAGGGCAGAAAAATATATTTGGGCACACCAGGACATACACAAGCCTATTTTGGCCTATTCAGGCCTACCATGACAATATTTTGTCATAGTAGAAGACCATGTTCTTTCAGGCAAATGTTTTCAGTATCTTTCTAACTGGTCTTAAACAGGGCTAGCTGTATACAAACTGGGCTCAGAATTATGCTCTTCACCACAAAGCCTTACACACTGTTGATTTGGATGTCCTCTGATATTTGTGGTAAGCATCACGTTTGGAGGCAGAATAGGAGTTTGAATTGATTAATGATTTCCTCAGCTACGTAGAAATAATAAAAAAGAAAAGCCTAACTAACACAAAACCAAAAAGCACACATGTACAAATTACTTCTCTAATATATCTTCTTCAGTGTACATAGATACAAAATTACCTTATTTATATAAGTATAGCTATATATCTACATTTTTGTATATAGAGAGATAGACACTCACATGCTTTCCTGTTGTTTTTGTTTGTTTTGTTCTGTTTAGGTTTTGTTTTAATAACTTTTTCATTTTATTTTGAATTCTTGGCAGCCTGTGGTTTTGTGATTTTGTGAAAATGGTTTTGTATTTAAAAGCCAAAGAAAATTTTAAATTACCTTAGAGGGTTAAGTTGTGTACTTGTAAGACCTCTTGTATGATCTGTAGCATTGCTGTTGACAGATAGAGCCTGATTGACTGAAAATCAATGTGATTCGATGTTGTTATGGATTATAGTGGCCTCAGCTAATTACACAAGATTGCCTTTCTAGATCCAAGAGGTGTCAAAGCAAACTTCAGGCAGATGTATGCAGGATTAATCTGCAGACTTGACAGTTTTTCCTAATTATCTTTTATAATAGCAGGAACTGGATCAACTGTAAACTACTAGAACAAATAAGTTGTAACGGGATAAAGCTTAATAAGGCTCGATATCTCTTGGAATGAGGGGGTCCTAGTGCCCCCCTCGAGGTTCTTTTGGGTTCCGGTCGGCAGAAATAAAACGTCTGTGTTGCTCAAATGCCAGGTGCAACACTTTAACAATCAGAACTCAGGAAACAGAGAGGTTACATACAAATATATCCCGCCCACGCCTACAAAAATACCGCGGGATGCAAGGGAGGGGAAACACGCTCCTTCCCGGACCCGAGTAGGGGGGGAAGAAGGGAAAACTGACTTAGCCCGAAATAGGGAAATAGGGAGAGAGATAAAGAGAGGGATTAGCCTTGCCACTTTGGGAGAGCTGCCGTGCTTTGCTGCCTGCTGCCGGCTGCCTGTTGCTGTGCGCGTGGCTGGGTTCTTCACAGCCACTGCAGGAGACGACGGTGAACGAGGAGAGTGAGGAAGAGTAGAAGAAAGCAAGCACTAACGGTCGCTGTGCCCCTCCTTAAATACCCTACGGGGGCGTGTGAGACTGACCAACCGGCACTCAGCATTCTTCAGCTGGCCAATTGATTCAAAAAGCTCCATACATACGTGCTGCCTGAGGTAGCCCTGGCTCCTGGGGCCAAGTGGGGTGCCCCCGTCCCTCAACCCTTACCGGACCTTGGACAGTAGGGGGAGGAAAGAGCCCAGGGATTGGACCAATTCTAGGGTGTTTGTCACCCCATACCGGGACATAAGTTCTGTGTTACTATCCAATATATGCAGCCAATATTTGCCTCCAAGCATTTGTTTCAGTGGTTATAAACAAATTTCTGCATTTTGCTCAGACTTTCCACATTTCTTAAAGTCAGAATCTGCCTCCCTTGGTCTTTTGCTCACTGTAAAAAATAATGGCTGATCAAACTTAGGGATTTTTATGTGTTTTTCTCAGATTAAAAAGGAAAAAACAAAAAACAAACCCACAAACAACAAAAATAAAGGGAAGGACCTGAAAACACGATTCTAGTAGACTACAAAAAAAGGGTACAGGGCTGCTCTATTTCATTTTAATAACAGTATTCATCTAAAACCATATTGTCACTCAATTAAGATATTTAAAATATGAACTAATTTATTTCCATGTTGAATGACCATCTCTGCCTGACCCAAGGATTAATTTTTAACATTATTATTTCTGTTTTGTTCCCTGTGGTTTACAGAGAAGTTCCATTTGTGAATATAAGTAGGTTTACAAAAGTTGTATTCTATCAACACTAATATTTTACCTACTTTGGACTAAGGAGGTTGGTTCTAATTTGAACTAAGAAGAATCTATTCTTTCCAAAGTTGTTCATGACATTTTAGAAAAGGATTTTGATTGGAGTAATATCCAAATTATAATGCAATGGACTGGAATGGACTGCCCAGGGCATGGTGGAATCACCATACCTTGAGGTCCTTAAGAAAAGACACGATGTGGCATTTGGTAGCATAGTTTAGCTGATGTCATGATGTTAGGTTATAGACAGGACATGATGATCTCAGAGGTCTTTTCCAGCCCCGATAATTCTGTGATTCTGAGATATAAGAGCTCAGGGCATAAGACCTTGCTTTGAAGCTATTTTTCCTCACGTCCAAGGATGCTTTCTTGGAAGACATTACCATAAAACAAATGCCTCCTCAAACAGTTTGAATTGATTTAATACTATTTTCCATTAGAAGGAGCACTGGATGGAAAAAGACAAGCTTTACCCGTTTTGACTTTCATTTCTGCAGCTTAAGAACAGGAATAAGATCAATGATCTGCATTTGATAGAGAGCGTATCTCAGCATGTAAATAAAACAAATCCAAATCAAATCAAACTCAAGAAAAAAAAAGGAAAAAAAAAAGAAAAGAGGTTTTAAATCAAGTTGGTTTAGGTAACTGAATTAATTAATAATGATGAAGTTCTTTAAAATCTTGAGTAAGAGGAGCTATCAAGATGTATATTTCCAGAGCTCTTAGCTTTATCTTTCCAGTATAGAAGAGCATCCTGAAACACCTGAAACCTTCAGTGTCCCTCCATTGTGGTAACTCATCATTGGCACAACTTCATTGTAAAATTATCCCAGACTCAAGAAAAAAAAAATAGCTTTATGCAAAATATTTTTTTTAATTCTGTCACAATCATTTTGATTATGACTATTTTGAAAAATAATACAAGCTCACTTTCCTACTTGATGTTTATATCCACTCAAGTCTTTAACCATAATTCAGTTAATTTTAGTGAGGATCAACTAATCACAATGGATTATTTTAATATTTATCCAAGAAGGAAGAGATAATGATTAAATAGCCTAAGAGATAAATCAAAACTAAAAGCAAACAGTTAGCCTTTAAATTATGCATATGGCTAAAATGTATTGCAAGTCCAGGTCCACAGCGAAAACTAAACAGCTGGCTTTGCATTGGCTGGGCCTTCATGTTACCATTAAAGATGGCAGAAAGCAATGTATTTCTATTCCTTTATTTCATGTGTCCAAATACTGGTGGGATTTTTTGGTATATCAGTGAGAAAAAGAGGACTAAGGAAAGTATGGGACACCTCCAGAAGGGAAACAGAGAGTTTGGTGACAAGAGGTATGGATAAGGTTGAGGTACTCAGTGACTTCTTTGCTTCAGCCTTCAGCAGCAAGGGCTCCAGCCACAATGTGTAAATTATAGAGGGCAAAAGTAAGGACTGGGGGAGGGAAGATCTGCCCACTACAATTGAAGATCATGTGCATGAGCACCTAAGGAATCCAAATATGCGCAACTCAATGGGGCATGAGGAGATCCACCCACGGGTCCTGAGGGATCAGGGAGACAAACTTGCTAAACCACTGTCCATCATATTTGAAAAGTCATGGCAGACTGATGAAGTTCCTCATGACTAGAAAAGGGCAAATATAACACCCAACTTCAAGAAGGGAAAAAAAGATGACCCCAGGAACTATAGACTGGTCAGTCTCATGCATGTGCCTGGCAAGATCATGGAGCAGATCCTCCTGAAGGCTCTGCTAAGGCAAATGGAAAACAAAGCAGACGTGTTTGGTGGTGACAACCATGTCTTCTCCAAAGGCAAATCATGCCTAAAAAATTTGATGGCTTTTTATGATGAAGTCACAACAGTGGTGGATGTCATCTACCTAGATCTGAGTAAGGTGTTTGACTCTGTCCCACATGACATCCTGGTCACCAAACTGGAAAAACATGGACGTGATGGGTGGACCACTTGCTACATGAGTAATTGGCTGGATGGTTGCATGCAGAGAGTGGTGATCAAGGGCACAGTATCAACCTGGTGACAGTGACAAGTAGCATTCCTTAGGGGTTAGTGCTGGGATCAGTGTTGTTTAACATCTTTGTTAGAGACATGGAAAGAGGAATCGAGTGCACCTTCAGGAATTTTGAAGATGACGCCAAGCTATGTGGCACAGTGGACTTGCTAGAGGGCAGAGCTGCCGTCCAGAGGAACCTGGACAGGCTGGAGAGGTGGGCCCAAGACAACATCAAGAAATTCAACAAGGCCAAGTGTTGTGAGGGTGGTGAGGCACTGGAACAGGTTGCCCAGGGAGGTTGTGTCTGCTCCCTCCCTGGATGTGTTCAAGGCCAGGCTGGATGAGGTCTTGAGCATCCTGATTTAGTGGGAGGTGTCCCTGCCTGTGGCAGGGGGTTGGAACTGGATGATCTTTGAGGTCTTTTCCAACCTAGACCATTCTAAGTGTAAGGTCCTGCACCTGGGTCAGCACAATCCCAAGCACAAATACAGGCTTGGTGGTGAGTGGCTGGATAGCAGGCCTGAGAAAAGGACCTGGGCGTCTGGGTGGATGAGAAGCTCAACATGAGGTGACAGCTGCACGTGTGGCCCAGACAGCCAACCACGTCCTGTGCTGCATTAAGAGAAGCATTACCAGCAGGACAAGGGAGGTGATTCTCCTTCTTTGCTCTCGTCAGACCCCACCTGGAGTACCATGTGCAGTTCTGGAGCCCCCAGAAGAAGGACATAGAACTGCTATGAGGACAGGCTGAGAGAGTTGGGGCTTTTCAGCCTGGAGAAGGCTTTGAGAAGACCTTATAGTAGCCTTGCAATATCTGAAAGGGGCCTACAGGAGGGCTGGGGAGGGACTATTCACAATGTCTTGTAATGACAGGATGAGGGGGAATGGGTTTAAACTGGCAGAGGGGAGATTTAAATGGGATGTTAGGAGGAAGTTATTTACAGTGAGGGTGGTGAGACACTGGAATGGGTTGGCCAGAGAGATTGTGGCTGCTCCCTCCCTGGAAATGCTCAAGGCCGGGTAGGATGAGGCCTTGAGCGACCTGTTCTAGTGGGAGGTGTCCCTGCCTATGGTGGGGGGTTAGAACAGGATGATCTTTGAAGTCTCTTCCAACCTAAACCTCTCTATGACTCTATGACTAAGGTAAGAATGTGTACACAGTGCCTTGCCACACCCTTTAGAAATGTCACAATGTTAGTCACATGACATGATACATTTTATCATTGGGCACTGCCCACATTCACTTTCATGGAGGAATAACCTAGTCACAGAGAATCTCAGTTGCAATAGAAACACATTAAATATAGCCTGTGAGGTTGGCTGTAAGTCATTCCCTGATTCTTGTCTAGTCTAACGATGGAAACACAGCATTTGAAGTTGCAGCAGATTCAGTCCTTAGGGGTGGCTGAACAGGTTAGGATATAATATCAATTTGAAGGAATGATGCCACTCCAGGAGTTCATGCAGATGTTCAGAAAGACACCAGGAAAAGAGATAATTTGATGTTGTGTTTCCTTCTGATTAAATGCAGACCTAACACAGACTGTGTGATCACTGAGATGGAACAGACCTAGGCCAGTAATGGATATCTGAATTTCTTGCAAGAGCAAGAAGTGGGTCTGTCAGAGAGGATCTGTGTCATACCAGCAACTGTACCAGACACTGCAAGGAAAGAAACCAGGCCAGCTGCATATAGTGGCATCAACAGATCACACTTTTCTTGTCATCTCTATCTTCCATCTTAGATCTCCAGTGATTTATTCACCTTTGACTCCTACTAACAATTCACATTTTTTCCCTCTTACTCCCTCCCTGACCAGGTATGATGGGTCGGGTAGAAGCTGTGCAAAAGTAAACATAAATTGGTGTACCTGCAACAACTTCATTTGAATTTAGAGCAGCTAGGAACCTGGTTCTTTATACTTTACCCATGATTTATCATTTTTATAACATTTCACTCTGAGAGTTTATGGCAATTTATGTCATTACATAAATTATACAAATTGCCATTAACTGATGTAATGTACTATAAAGAATTGAAAGCATGAAGAAAAAAATTATTTGATTTTTTTTCTTCTGCATGTTTGCATTGCTTTATAGCTTAATATATCAACTCAGTTAATTGAAATTTATATCATTAGAAGAAAATGCAGGAAGGTGCTTTCTGTCCTCTTCTTTTTGTCTGGTTTTTCAATTATCATTTCTTCTTCTTCTTTTTCTTCTTCTTTTTTTTTTTCCCCCCATTGGACCATAATTGCTGAACCTTTTCTCTGTCACAGTAGATAAGGTGAAAATGACAACCATCATTTCTATCTCTTTCCCCAGAGACTGAACATGTCACCTCTGTGTTAAATTTACCTCCACACATCTTTGCTTTAGGCTTGTGAGATAATCCCAAACAGACCCTTTAATTCTGAAAATATAACATATTTTTCAAAGAGGGATAAGCAGTCTATTTTAGTTACTTAATCTCCCCCTATTTTTTGAGACCTTTCATTCTCCAGACACAAATTATGGTCTGCACTGAATAGTTCTTCCCAAAGCTACCCCTCCATTCACTAAAAATAAAATTACAAAACTGTGTAAATTCTTCATCATAGATGAACACCAATTGTTACCCAGGTTCTTTCTCTGATATATGCTACGAATCCATAAAACAAAGGCTATCTTTTCTACAAGAGTTGATAGATAATATAAGGGAAGAGGTGATTTGCACCTATCTATAGACAAAGTCTGAATAGACAAAAAATACCAACATTGTTAATGCAAAAGGACACTCTCTTTCACTCTCCTGTTGTGCAGGTTTTTCATTTGGAGAGTTTCAGAAAGGGTAAATTGGAAAAGACATTAGTTTTCATCTTTCTTTTGTGACCTGATATCACATTGAGTGAGTCTGTGAAGAAAAGGAAAATAAAAAAAATGAAAACTTTATGATTAAACTTAATAGGTTCTCTGTGGCTTCAGGAATAGTCTGAAATTGCTCTGGTTTTAGTAGGCTTATTTTTGCTTCATATTTATAAAGAAGATAAAACTGGAACACATAAATTGAGATCCAAATACATCACTAGGACTGAAAATTTTGTAGAATCTACTTATATTGTGAGTTGTGCAGTATGCAGAAGTGAAAGCCTGATTCATAAGTAGGACTGGATATTCTTCCTTATTCCTCACTGCAAAGGATTTAGCCATATAGACTTCTAATGAATGGTTTTCTCAAAGACTGCCTTTGTGCTCATTAGATACAGACTCTCAATGCTCAAAGGCCAAAAGTTTGTTTCCACCTTTGCACAACTAAATCTACCTCAGTATTAGCTGAATTTGTCCTCCCATGATGAAACTGATCAAATTCCTTTCCTGGTGAAGTGCTGTTTTCTTTCCTGTTGCATGATTTTATGCTTGCACTACAATTTATCTTTTCCTTTCTTGAGGATCATCCACTTCCTGGGCTTCTAAGTAGGATTCATTTTTGCGTACCTGTTCCTGGTTCTACATATCATCTCGCATATGGATTATCCTTGTCAGGCCTCACCACTCTCATGGTGAAGCACTTCCTCCTCACATCCAATCTAAATCTCCCCACCTCCAGCTTTGCTGCATTCCCCCTAGTCCTGTCACTACCTGAGACCCTAAAAAGTCCCTCCACAGGGAATTTTTGTAGCCTGCTTCAGATACTGGAAGGCCACAATAAGGTCACTTCGGAGCCTTTTCTTCTCCAGACTGAACAGCCAAAACTCCTTTAGTCTGTCCTCATAGCAGAGGTGCTCCAGCCCTCCAATCATCCTCGTGGCCCTTCTCTGGACACACTCTAGCATGTCCACATCCCACTTGTATTAGGAGCTCCAAAACTTGGTGCAGTACTCCAAGTGGAGTCTCAGCAGAACAGAGTAAAGGGGAGATTCACCTCACTCGACCTGCTGGCCACATGTCTGATGCAGCCCAGGATCTGGTTGGCTTTCTGGGCTGCAAGTGCACACTGCCAGCTTGTGTTCAGCTTCTCTTCCACCAGCACCCCCAAGTCCCTCATCTCAGGGCTACTCTCAAGCCAGTCATTGCCCAGCCTGTATCTGTGCTTGGGATTGCCTCAGCCCA
This sequence comes from Psilopogon haemacephalus, assembly GCA_013396835.1. Classification (NCBI taxonomy): domain Eukaryota; kingdom Metazoa; phylum Chordata; class Aves; order Piciformes; family Megalaimidae; genus Psilopogon; species Psilopogon haemacephalus. The sequence goes on from VWZI01007343.1 coordinate 22,765, forward strand.
GATGCAGGACCTTGTACTTGGTCTTATCAAACCTCATGAAGTTGGCTTGTGCCCACCTCTCCAGCCTGTCCGGGTCCTTCTGGATGCCATCCCTGCCCTCCAGCCTGGCTGCTGTACCACACAGCTTTGTGTCATCAGCAAACTTGCTTAGGGTGCACTCAATGCCTTTGTCCATGTCACCAACAAAGATGTTGAACAAGACTGGTCCCAGGACTGATCCCTGAGGGACTCTGCTTGTCACTGGCCTCAGTCTTTGGATGTGGCCATCAAGCCAGTTCTTTATCCATCTGGTGCTCCACTCATCAAACCCATGTTTCACCAGCTTGGAGACCAGGATATGGTGCAGGACAGGGCCAAAGGTGTAGATCAGCTTCAGGTAAATGACATCAAGTTTAGCAGCTGCTCTTCTGTTTCCAAATTAACACAGCTGTTTGGGAACAAATAATGAGGATAAAATAATAGATATGGCCAGATCAGGAGAATGAAAATACATACAGTTCATACTTTATTTAAATCTTTATTGAAAATTATAAGCTGTTAGTCTTGAAGAAGGAGCCATGGATGCGCATCAGCTCTCCTAGCATTAATGAATATTTTTTCCTTGATATGGAAAAAACCAATAGTTGAAGCTCTTGGATTTTTCACTAGTATTTTCAAGGAATATTCTTTTTCTAGTTATCTTGGAAATAGCAAAGACAATAGAACTAAGGTATTTCAGGACATTATATGGAGACCAATGATAAAATGTCTTCGGTATTACTGTTCCCAGTGACTAGCTATGAAATTGAAGCCAGTGCCCCAAAGGGGAAAAGCACATTTGTTCAGTATAAATGTCTTGAATGCAACCAACAAAACAGCATATGTTGTAACAATATGATGCTCAGTTCTGATTCTAAGCATAAGAATTTATTATACATTTGAGAATGTGCTCACCTTCAAGTGGCCACACACCAGACTAAACCAGAGTATCTTCATGAATGAGACCTTTACGCAGGTTTATAGACCTTTGCCTGATTTCTCTGGAGGTGAGCACAGGATAGGTATCTGTTGATGAAATAAAACCTTTCAACAGCCAGGAAAACAGAGAGGAGATTTTCATAGCATCAGTGTATCACCACACCTTCATCCTGACAGTTATGTAGAGTAGACAGAAAAACAAATTAAATGCTCAAGGTACAAGAGTATTTCCGTGAAGTATCAGTTTAAACATGTGGAATTTTAAAATTTTATTTTATTTGTTACTAAGTTGTTGTGTGTGTCCCACTTCCCCCCTCTCTTTTTTTTTTTTTTTTTTTTTTTTTTTTTTTTTTTTTTTTTTTCTTTATCAATTTTTTTTTTTCTTTTTTTTTANTGCACAAAAATAGGTATATTTTTAAAAGAAGCAACTTTTTTTTTAATTGCTTTTTTGTATGTCTGCTTGAACTATCAAAATAGTGATTTAAAAGACCATCTTACTAGTTTGTATATAAACTGGTACCAATCTTTTCACAGCTCCATAAATATTGGGGATTTCTGTCACATGTGGGTTTCAGCTCTACTAGCCATGTTCTGATAGCATTTTTTCAGCTTCACCTTACTTGAAGTTAATCTGTCCCTCAGATTAGATACTCAGGGCCTAATTTGGCTCTATGTGGAATTCAGAATAATTAATTTTGAATCGCCATCCTTCTGACATCAAATTAGAAAACAGAACCTGAAAGTCAAGTTTTAATATTATTCCTTGCTGTCACATATCTTGAGTAAAACACTTTATTCCTAAAGCTATTTGCAGCTCTATCTGAAGGGTAGTCATTCTCCATTTTTTTGTAACTTAGGAGTAGTTTTAATTCAGAACACTGCCAATGTGACAGCATCATAAAGAGATGTTCTTGAAGCAGGCTGAGCTCTGAACCTTGTGAGCTCTGAACCTGGTTAGAAAAGTGAAGTTATCCATACCCTCAGTTATGGGAACAACAGATTGTTCCTTCAGACACTGACCAAAGAAGTATTAATTCCCTTCTCAATTAATAAAAAATATTTGTTACTGCAAAGATATATTATATCTCTCTTTTCAGAAGGAAAATGCTGGAGAAGCGTACAAGTATCCTATGCACAACATAATAGAGCCCTGAGTTTGGTGAACAGTGTTCAATTGGAACAAAAATATAAACCAGTTTTTCAAATGGGCTTTCTTAATATATGTGAATAAGACCATTCAATTTTGTAGAGTGAAGCTCACACTATGATGTGGTTGACAGAGCAGGCACTAAGTAAGTAAATATCAAACAGAAGTTTTGTATGTAGAGTTAGTTTTACCTACAGTTTTTTATCTGGGACACCAAACAACTCATTCCTTGTGTGTGTACATAAAATAAACATGTAAACAAGCCATCCCTATGCTTGTAACATTATATGAAACAAGTGAACTGTAAAGAAATGTACACAGAAGTGGGAAAAAATTACATGCATATAATCTTATTTGGAACAGAACAAAGGTAGGGATCATCAAGGTCAGTTTGGAATATAGCAAGACCTCAGCTCAAGTTTCTTGCAGTTTTCCACACAACCTTACCGTTATCTTAACACATTTAATTATTAACAGATCCATGGTGATGAATCAAAAGTGATGCCTTTGACTGGTACAGAATGGCAAATGCTTTGAAAGTCATTATCCTAAACACAAAAAAATTTTGAATAATCCTTCAAAATGTCAAGACACACATCACACCAGCAATTGTTAAATATGGCTTCTGAGAGGAAAGTTAATTTAAATCATTTTTGATATTTAATGCCACTCACAACAGAAGCTGAGAATTAACCTCTGCATTTCTCTCCTGCAGATCTTAGCAACCTCAGTATAATGTTCTAGGGTTGTAGGACATTTTCAATGCATCTTATTAAAAAGAAATCAAGGGCAGATTTAGGAAGCTTGAAGGATGAAAAGCTTCATGAAGCTTCTAAATCAATCCATGGGAAACAAGTAAATGGGGATATTTTCTTATGAAATCTATCTATAAAATGGGACCATTAAAACTCTTCTTTCATTGCAGAAGATTGTCCTCCTCACTCTGTGAATTTCACAGAGAAAATATCAAGCTCCTGGGCAGGATAGTGCTCCCTTCCTGTGGAAGTGTCTTCCTGTGAATCCTTTGGGGGCCAGGGAAAGCACTCACACATGGGTACCCCCATCTGGGTACAGTTTCCACACTTTATTATAGCTTATTCACTAAAACAATAATGAGAAAGGTATACCGGAAACCACAATACTTAAAGCTCAGATACTAAAATCATAGAAAGAAAGGTATATGAAAAGAAATGCTGAGTAACTCTATTGATCAAAGAGCAGGTTATACTTGCCCTATCCAACTAACCAGGAAAACTCCTGAGCTGCGTAGGTCACAGGGCTGGCTGGAAACCATCCTCTCAAGGCAGGCATTCCCACTGAGAACTGCACCATCGTGGTGGTCCTAATCGGTGCCACTCCAACCCAGCCACCTAGGCACTCAGCATATCTGGGTTCAGATTTCTGTGACATATATCCAGGCCATTCCAGAAGCCTGAATACAGGAGAACAGAGCCACTCCTTTATTGTAGAATCTGTTGCATATCATCTCTCTCTACTGTTCATGTGCATACTTGCAATTCTCGTTTCCCCCGGAACTTATCTCTCAGTAACCTAGTGATTATCAGTCAGTTGCAACTTCTGGTTGAAAGCATACCAACTCTTCCCTCTTACAGAGTGATAAAGCTGTGTTTGTCATTTTTTGTAGCAATTAATCCACTTGCTAGATGAGCAGGAATGAAGAGAATGAGTGATGAGTGTATAGCAAACTCGTACATATAGATATGTATTTTTGTTAAAAGAATCTGAATTTTTATAACAAAAGCCAACATGTCTGGAAGAGGTCTGTTATCTTGAGATTGAAAAAAAAAAAAAAAGGCTTTTAAAGCTATGAATTGCACAATTTTCTTCCATCCAGCTACTCTTTCCTTATTAAAATGGATGGAATTTTTGTAGACTTAGGAATGAGATTAGTACACATGACAAGATGTAAGGGGGCACTTGTCTGGACATTGCTGTGAACTTGCCTTACCTTGGTAAATCATCACTTTCATAAACCAAATACAGATTCAAAAAACATGAATCTCTGGGATTTCTAGGGATATAAAAGTAATCATTAGAATGAGTACCACTATGATTTTACACTTAAAAATAAAAAATATTATCTTCCTTTCTGTCTTTCTAATTCCTTTACAGTAAGCCTTACCAATCCCAAAAATATTTTAAAACATTCAAGAGCAGAATTGCAGCATTGCCATTATGGCTGAAATTTCTCCTCACCCTAACCTGCTCCAGATGTGTGAAAGACAAAAAAAATTATATGTAAAGATGAAGATGTTCTCCACTTTTAAGAAAATTTTATTTCACTAAATTTTGAGAGCAAACCACTTGCAGAAGTCAGACATAATTAATGAAGCATGAAGTTCCAAAAACATAATGAGATTCATTGTGACCCAAATGCCAAGGTAATATTCAGGAATCTTAAATACTTTTGTGTGAGTAAAATCTAAATGGAAATCTTTGGTTCATAGTTAAATTGTCAGTTCATCCTCAGTCTGGCTTTGTAGAGTGGCCAGAAGCTACTGACTGGAGCAAATGACTTCTGATAGGCACCAAAAGAAACAAACAAACAAATAAATCAAAACAAAACAAAAAAAAAAAGAGTTTATTTAGGTTGTCTGGCCCTGTAGGTATGCAGAAGCACTGTTAAACTTTTCATTTATAAGAAATAAAAATACTTGACAGGGGCCTATATTGGAGGGGAATATAGTAAAGAAACCCAATGAGATAACTGAATCTCTGTAACTATATCGTCTGTTATACTGTGCTTCCTACAGCAGTATGAAGCATGCTGGGACCAGTGCTGTTTAACATCTTTATCAGCGACATGGACAGAGGAATGGAGTGCACCCTCAGCAAGTTTGCAGATGACACCAAGCTGTGTGGCACAGTCGACTTGCTGGAGGGCAGGGATGCCATCCAGAGGGACCTGGACAGGCTGGAGAGGTGGGCCCAGGCTAACCTCATGAAATTTAACAAGGCCAAGTGTAAGGTCCTGCACCTGGATCGCTGCAATCCCAAGCACAAATACAGGCTGGGTGGTGAGTGGCTGGAGAGCAGCCCTGAGGAAAAAGACCTGGGGGTCTGGGTGGATGAGAAGCTCAACATGAGCTGAGAGTGTGCACGTGCAGCCCAGACAGCCAACCATGTCCTGGGCTGCAATAAGAGAGGCATTACCAGCAGGGCAAGGGAGGTGATTCTCCCTCCTTTCTCTGCCCTCGTCAGACCCCACCTGGAGTACTGCATGCAGTTCTGGAGCCTCCCACAACAAGAAGGACATTGAAATGTTGGAGAGAGTCCAGAGGAGGGCCAC
>VWZI01007345.1:660-15975 GCA_013396835.1 Psilopogon haemacephalus
CCCCCCCCCAACCACCTTCCCCCTTTCCCCCAGCTTTATCTCACCACCTCTTGATGCTGCAGATAAGCTGAAGATCAGGGAGGTTAATGATAGGAGGAAAAATTAGTCGTTTTAGTGATTTAAACTCTGAATTGGTTCAAAGGCAGAGAGACAAAGGAAAGAAGCTGCTGAAGCCTGCACAGACCCAGATCCGACTGACTGCGCAAGCACACTGGCTTATCTGGATGTTTTGGGAACATTCTCAAAACAACCTTCTTTTCTTTGTCTCAGTGAAACTGGGTGAAGTGACGTGGTATGTTTAATTTCTCACTTAAATTCTCCAATTAGCTCAAACCAACACAAACGTATTTACTATTAGATACAATTTAGAAATAATATAGGAATCCAATCTTCTCCTGCAGACAAAGAAAGCCCATAAGGGACCAATGTCACCCTCTCTTTCTCCAGACAAAAACAACCATCAAAGCTCACATCTTATTTGGTCAGTCAATGTAGTGGAAGAGATTAGAAAGGAGTTAAGGAGAAGCAAGGGGGGCAAGCACCTCTTAGCAAACCAATGAATGATATAGGCCTTATCATTATTATTATTTTACAACTAGTAATATAATTTAGTTAGATTCTGTACTGAACTTTCAGAAAAGTACCGATTTATCTTATTAGAAATATTCCAATAAGCCTTAAACCACTACGTAGACTTCAGAGACCTTCAAAGGAAACCTGGGTATCATGGACCATTCTGTATGCAAGAGCTTCTCACTTAAGAGCAAACCCATCTGGACACATTCCTGTGCAACTTCCTCTAGGCAAACCTGCTCTGGTGTGGGGGTCAGATTGGATGATTTCCAGAGGTCCCTCCCAATCCTTATTGTTCTGTGATTCTGTGAAGCAAAGACACAACAAGTGTCTTCACAGCAATTCTCCTCTGCAGTGGGCTTAGTTTTAAAACAGAGACAGTCCTCCAAGCTCTTCTCTTTCCCCTTTAGATATTAACCTTTCTTCTCATTAATGAAAGGGAGATGATTTTTATGCAAATCACAGGCCTGAAGGAGTCCTTTAATCAGCAGTATTTCCATTTTTAGAATAGGTATAACATCACTCTAAATGTATTATCCAGGTATCACACTGTGCAGTGAATCTTTCTCCAGTTTTTCTTCTCCAATAACACAATTCAAGTTCAGTTCCATCACCAAGTAAAGTTGTCCTATTCCTCCCAATAATGAACTCTGGATCCCTGATGAGTAACTTGCATTTAACTGGCAACATCCTGGGCTACTTATATTAACTGTAGTAGTATGAACAGCTTGAACCTCAATAAAATGTGCAGTAAATGACTGAAATTTTATGATTCTATGATTCTAACTTCATTAATCCTCAAACCATTGATGTCCACACAGCAGCTTATGCACAGTCTCCAGCATAAACATGCCCTGGTAGGATACCAACACCAAATATGTGCCTTAGCCCTACAGTCAGGGTTATCACCACAGGGAAAATAGCTACACAATTATTGAGACCTATTGGCAGCTGCATTGTGTGAATCACACTCTTTATTTGGGCTTGTTAACACTCACACTGTTGTTTCCAAGAGGGATCTATCCTGGAGTCTCCCCACTGCAACAAATTTATAAAAGAAGCTCTGTTTTATCTGTAAACTATTCACCTCTAGTTTCAACACAAAAAACATTAGTAGGAAACAAATAAAAATAAGCAGAATTACATGTTTAGGCAGGGAATTAGTTGAATTAGCTCCATAGCCCTTCATTTCAGCATCATTTAGCTTCTGAAATAACTTGAAAATTTAGTTACAAAGAATGTCAGGTTCCCCAACATATTTATGAACATCTACTTTAAAAGAAAACATTTTAGAAAAGATTCCTTATATATACAATTTCTTCTTGAAGTTACTGCTGAAAGCCAGATGTTTTATTTCATGAAGTGAAACACACTTAGAACAATAATGTGAGAGTCTAATAGCCAAAGCACATAACCCATAAAATACTGTGTTGTGTGGGACAGAATTAGAACAGTTTCTAAAATACAGAAAAATAAATCGCAAAGTGGAACATTTCTAAGGATAAAAAGGCTAATTTCAGCACCACATTTAAGAACATGATTTTCGAAGGAGTTTGGTCTTGCTACAGTTTTAGGTTCTTGTGATTTTCACTAAATCTTGAGCTCCCATGTGTTTAATTTGCTTCTAAAATGGGACAGGGCACTTAAAGAAAAAAATAATTCAAATCAAAACACATCCCTCAGATCATAAAAGGCATAAGACAAGCCTTTTTACTTTCACCAGGATTTCAAACATACCATGATACCCACACTCTCACCTATTTACCTGACAAGGTACTGGAATCCATTGGAAGTTAGATGGCCAAGTAATCAACACTAGGAATTTAGACCAATAAAACTATCACTGATAAACATAATTCACTCTTACCTCATCTTATTCAAAGTTAAAATAATTACTTTTTAGGGATAAATGTAGTAATTTCTTTCACACCTACATCACAACACATCCCTGAAAATGCAGAGAAAGGATGGGCCACAGAAACAAAACTGCCAATCATGTCACAGGTTGCACAGCAGTCAAGTGTTCCACCAGCCACAGAATGAGATCAAAGAGCATCATATCAGAACACTTTTGCCTGGTTATTAAGTGTTAATGGATCATAAAGCTCATCAGGGTAATTAGGAGTGCAAGGCAAAACTGATTCAGTAGCTAAACAAAGTAACATCCAGAAGCCTACTTAATCACCATCCTTGCATAAGCAACATTCAGTATGGAAATATTTCTTATAAATCTCAGAATTACAGAACAATAGGGATCGGAAGGAACCTCAAAAGACCATCCAGTCCAATCTCTCTGCCAGAGCAGGATTCCCTAGAGTAGGTCACACAAGAACACATCCAGGGAGGTTTTGAATGTCTCTAGCAAAGGAGACTCCACAACCTCTCTCTGCAGCCCACACCAGTGTTTTGTCACCTTCACAGTGAAAAAGCTTTTCGTTATGTTCGTATGGAGCCTCCACTGCTTCAGTCTGCACTTATCACCCTTTGTCCTACAACTGGGCATCTCTGAGCAGAGCCTGGCTCCATCCTCCTGACACTCGTCTTTCACATCTTTATAAACATGAGTGAGGTCACCTCTCAGTATTCTCTATCTCACTCAGCCCTTCCTCAGCAGGGTGTTTTTCCAGCTCTGTGCTGGACTCTTTCAAGCAGTTTCTTGAGGTCATTCTTGCACAGGGCACCCAGCACTGCACATGATATTCCAGATGCAGCCTCACCAGGGCAGAGCAGAAGAAAAGGAGAACCTTTCTTGATGTACTAGCCACAGTCCTAATACATCCCAGGATGCCATTGGCCTTCTTGGCCAGTGCTGGCTCCTGGTCATAAAGGAGGGTCTGCTTTAGAAACATCATACATAAGGCTTAGAAAATAAATATTTCTGAATCAGAAGTACTGAACCTGACAAGGCTTTAAAAAAAAAAAGAAAAGCAAACGAAGCTATTCTAAAACTACTAAGGAGCTGGATTGCTTCCCCAAAATTCAGTTTAAGAGTATTTTCTAAATGATGAGGACTGAATTAAATCACATTTCTAGTGTTTAAGTAGTCTACTTTTTGCCTATCATCATACTGACATATTTATAGGCCATTATTACAGGTACAAATGAAGAACATTGACATGTTACATTTTCTTACGGGCAAGCATTTCCAAGAACATTCAACCTAAACCCTCTAGTCCACCATCTGTCAGTGAATATCCAAATGAAAACAAACCAGCAAAACACAAATGCAAACCCCCAGTATAAAGTATCTACTCTTCTTTTGTCATCAGCCACATAACATTTAAGTGAACAAAAGAACTTGAGCTTTCCTTGTAAAACATTGGCATGGCAGGTTAAGTGTTTCGGCCAGAGTTCAGATGAGTCACTATCTTCTGCAAGCATCTGTGAAAAGAATTCTCCAGAACACATCTGAAAAATGAAATAATGAAATTGAGATCAATAAGACCAAGAGCAGGGCACTGCATCTGAGTCGAGGCAATCCCAAGCACCAATATAGGCTGGGCAGTAACTGGCTTGAGAGCAGCCCCTAGGAGAGAGACTTCAGGATGCTGGTGGACGAGAAGCTCAACATGAGCCATTGCTGGTGGACGAGAAGCTCAACATGAGCCAGGGTCTGTTTGGCTCTCTGGGCTGCATCAGGAGAAATGTGGGCAGCAGGGCAATGGAAGTGATCCTTCCCCTCTGCTCTGGTGAGAACCCATCTGGAGTACTGCATCCAGTTTTGAAGCCCTTATTACAAGACGGGTATGGATGTGCTGGAACGTGTCCAGAGAAGGGCCATGAGGATGATGAGAGGGCTGGAGCACCTCTGCTATGAAGACAGAGCGGGAGAGTTGGAGCTCTTCAGTTTGGAGAGGAGAAGGCTCTGAGGTGACCTTATCGTGGCCTTCCAGTACCTGAAGAGGGACTACAAAACAGCTGGGGAGGGACTTTTTAGGATGTCAGGTGGTGATAGGACAGGGGGGAATGGAACAAAGCTAGAAATCATAGAATCATAGAATGGTTTAGGTTGGAAGAGACCTCAAAGACCATCGGGCTCCAACCCCCCGCCATAGGCAGGGACACCTCCCACTAGATCAGGTCGCTCAAGACCTCATCCAGCCTGGCCTTGAACACATCCAGGGAGGGAGCAGACACAACCTCCCTGGGCAACCAGTTCCAGTGCCTCACCACCCTCAATGTGAAGAATTTTTTCCTAACATCCCGTTCAAATCTCCCCTCCACCAATTTGAACCCATTCCCCCTCGTCCTGTCATTGCAAGACCTTGTGAACAGTCCCTCCCCAGCCCTCCTGTAGGCCCCCCTCAGATACTGGTAGGCTGCTATAAGGTCTCCTCGAAGCCTTCTCTTCTCCAGGCTGAAAAGCCCCAACTCTTTCAGCCTGTCCTCATAGCAGAGGTGCTCCAGCCCTCTGATCATCTTTGTGGTCCTCCTCTAGACTCTCTCCAAAAGTTCCATGTCCTTCTTGTGCTGGGGAATCCAGAACTGCACACAGTACTCCAGGTGGGTAGATTCAGACTGGATGTTAGTATGTTCTTCACCATGAGGGTGGTGAGACCCTGGAAAAGGTTGCCCAAGGAGGCGGTGGAAGCCCTATCCATAGAGGTGTTTAAGGCCAGGCTTGACAAGGCTCTAGACAGCCTGATCTAGACAGCTGGAGGAGGCTCTAGACAGTGTGAGGTGTCCTTGCCCATGGCAGGCTGGTTAGAATTAGATGGTCCCTGTGGTCCCTTCCAAACCTGGCTGTTTCTATGATTCTATGATCTAAATGGAAGAGAACGAATTCTCACTCCACCAGGTTAAGCTCTGGATAAGTTGTCTTGTGTCAAGTAATTTTAAATAATTATTTCAGTCAGAAAGTCTTCTGTAACAAGTTTTTCTGGGTTTTGGTTGGGTTTTTTTGCAAATTAAATAAGTAATTTCTGCTGCAAACATAACTCTGACTGAAGAGACAAAAGAGCAATACAGTTTGAATTACTATTAAAAAAAAGTTATAAGGATGATTTAATATAAACTCCATTTGGAAAGTAACTTTCCTCAGGAGTGACAGAATCAACCGTATATATTGTGAATGGGAATTCCTGCAGACACAAGGTTTCCCTCAGAGATGAATGAAACAACACAGTTTACATTTCTCAATCACAGCACAGGCTTTCTTTTGAAGCTTATCCAAGAAACTAGGAGTATAAAATCAATGGCACAGATTTGTTTTTCACATCCATCAAATTGCCTTAGATGTTTCGTTATAGTCCTCATGTTGTCTGGCTTTCCCAAATATTCATTTCATAGAATCATAGAATCAGTCAGGGTTGGAAAGAACCACAAGGATCATCTAGTTCCAAACCCTCTACCATGGACAGAGACACCCTACACTAGATCAGGCTGGACAGAGCCTCATTCAGCCTGGCCTTAAACACTTCCAGGGATGTGTCCCTAACCACCTCCCTGGGCAACCCATTACAGGCTCTCACCACTCTCATCCTCAACAACTTCCTCCTCACATCCAATCTGAATCTCCCCACCTCCAGCTTTGCTCCATTCCCCCTAGTCCTGTCACTACATGATAGCCTCCAAAGTCCCTCCCCAGCTTTTCTGTAGGCCCCCTTCAGATGCTGGAAGGCCATAATAAGGTCACCTGGGAGCCTTCTCTTCTCCATACTGAACAGCCTCAACTCAGTCTCTCCTCACAGGAGAGGAGCTCCAGCCCTCTGATCATCCTTGTGGCCCTTCTCTGGACACGCTCCAGCATGTCCACATCACTTGTAATAGCGGCTCCAGAACTGGATGCAGTACTCCAGGTGGGGTCTCACCAGGGTGGAGTAGAGGGAGAGAATCACCTCTCTCGACCACAATTCTCCTGATGCAGCCCAGGATCTGGTTGGCTTTCTGGGCTACAGGTGCACACTGTTGGCTCATGTTGAGCTTCTTGTCCACCAGCATCCCTAAGTCCACAGGGCCGCTCTTCAGCCAGTTACTGTCCAGCCTGTATTTGTGCTTGGGATTGCCTCGACCCAAATGCAGGACCTTGCACTTGGCCTTGTTGAACCGCCTGAAATTGGTTTGTGCCCACCTCTCCAGCTTGTCCAGGTCCCTCTGGATGCCATCTCTGCCCTCCAGCATGTCTGCTGTACCACACCACTTGGTGTCATCAGCAAACTTGCCGAGGGTGCTCTCAATGCGTTTGTCCATTTTGCCCACAAAGATGTTGAACAAGACTGGTCTCAAGACTGATTCCTGAGGAACTCCTCTTCTCACCGGCCTCCACTTGGACATGGACCCATTGACAGCCACTCTTTGGGTGCAGCCATCAAGCCTTGGCTTTCCTAATCAGACCTCTGTCTGCTCAGGCAGATTCCTTATATACTCCCCATTCCAGCTGTCCTTTCTTCCACTCCTTGTAGAGTGTCTTTTGTGACACAGAGTGTCCAGGAACTCCTTGTTCAGCCAGGCAGGCCTCCTGGCATTCTTTCCTGCTTTCTTCTTTGTTGGCATACATTGCTCCTGGACACACTGGAGGTGATCCTTGAATACTGCCCAGATGTACTGGGCCCTTCTTCCCTCTAGTGCTTTGTCCCATGATACTTTGGTCAGCAGATCCCTGAAGTGATCAAAGTCTGCATGCCTAAAGTCTAGGGTCGTAAGCTTAGAAAACATCCTCCTGGTTGCCCTGAGGATCTTAAATTCAACTGTTTCATGGTCACTGCAGCTAAGGCTGTTCCTGAGCCTCACATTGGTCACCAGCCCTTCCCTATTGGTGAGAACAAGGTCCAGCATAGCACCTTTTCTCGTTGGTTCCTCTACCATTTGGAGGAGGAAGTTGTCATTTGTGCAATCCAGGAACATTCTGGATTGCTGATGCCTTGCTGTGTTGTCTCTCCAGCAGATGCCAGGGTGGTTGAAATCCCCATGAGGACCAGGGCTTGTGACCTGGAGGCCACTTCTATTTGCCTGTGAAGGGCCTCATCTGCTTGGTTCTGCTGGTCAGGTGGCCTGTAGCAGACCCCTACACTACCATCACCCTCCCCTATCTTCCCTTTAATTTTAACCCATACACTCTCAACCAGCTCATCATCCTTCCCCAGGTGGAGCCCCACTGATTACTGATATAGAAGGCAACATCTTCTCCTCTCCTTCTCTGCCTATTCTTCCTAAAGAGCTTGTACCCATCTATCCCAGTCATCCCACCAAGTTTCAGTAATAGCCACTATGCCCTTCACATTGTTTTCTACATCTCCTTGAGGCTTAGTTTGAAAATTTTGTTTTGTTGGGGGTTTTTTTGTGTGTTTTCTTTTTTTGTTTGTTTGTTTTTATTTTATTTCATAGATTCATAGAATATCAGGTTGGAATAGTCCTCAAGGACCTTCCAGGGTGTTCCGTCGGGTTCTCTGGGGACCAGGGAATGCACACACATGGATGGCCCCTCTCTGGGTACAGTTTCAATACTTTATTATAGCTCAAATACTAAAACCATAAAGAGAAAAGTATACTGGAAACTACAGTGCTTATAGCTCAGATGTAGAAATCATCGAAAGGCATACAGAAAAAATACAATGCTGAATAAGATATGACAAAAAATCCCAAGTAGCTCTATGTATCGAAGGGCAGTCTATACTCACCCTATGCAATTGGTCAACAAAGCTCCCGAGATGCTGTAAGAGCAAAGTGTTGATATGTGTTTGATCAGAAGTTACAACAGGTCAATAGTCACTAGGTTACTAAAATATAAGATCTAGGGAAGCGGGGCTTGCAAGTATGTGCATGAGCAGTAGGAGAAGATGGTATGTAACAGATTCTAGAACAAAGGAGATGCTCCATTCTCCTTTGTTTGGCCTTCTGGGAGACCCTGGCCATACATCACAGATTTCTGAACCCATATATACTGAGATTCTAGGTAGCAGGTTTGGAGCAGCACCAGTCTTACCACCGTGATGGTGCAGTTCCTGGTGGGGATGCCTACCTTAAGAAGATAAGTGCCTGCCAGCTCTGCGATCTCTGTATCTCAGGAGTTTTACTGGTCAGTTGGATAGGGTGAGTATAACCTGCTCTTTGATCAATAGAGTTACTCGGCGTTCTTTGTCATATACATTTCTCTCTATGATTTTAGTATTTCAGCTATAATAAAGTGTTGAAACTGTACACTGAGAGAGGGGCATACATGTGTGCATATGTTTCCTGGTCCCCAAAGAATCCACTGGAGCAGATGCGTAGGTAGCAGATCTGGTCAGCTGCCATCTCAAAAGGTAGGCCTCCCCAGGGTGGACCAGCACCTGTTACGCTGGTTAGACTGGTGCCACTCACAGCTCAGCCACCTATACTCTCAGTGTATATGTGTTTAGAATTCTGCGACGTGTGGCCAGTATGTCTCAGAAGGCCGAACCAAGGAGAACCAAGCTTCTCCCTTATCTTGCAATTTGTTACTTGACTACTTTCCCCACTGCCCACATGCTGTTTAGCCAACCCCACATTCCAGCCTCTGATTACAAAGATGGTACTTGCGAGCTCTGTTTTCCTTAGTTTTATCAGTTGAGTGCTCGCAAGTCCTGTTCTTCCTAAGTCTTACCTCTGGTAACCTGGCAGCTATTGGCCTGTCGTCCTAAGTCCATTCAGCTACATAACAATTCTTCCCTCTTACGCAGGGTAATAATTTAGTTTAAATGAGCTGGCCCAGCACCCTGTCAAGCTAGGCCTTGAAGCTGTTAATATAGGGGAATCTAACACCTCTATTCTGATGTTTAATAGCTTGAATGGTGAAAAAAAACGTTCTGCCATCTAGTCTGAATCTCCCCAGTAGTGACTTGTGTCCATTACCCCTTGTCTTTACCCTGAGACTCTCTGTAAAAAAGAATCTCCCTCCTCATGAGATCCACCCTTTATGTACTTGTACATGGTTCTGAGGTCTGCTCTAAGCCTTCTCTTCTTAAGACTTGTAGCAGTTTAAGAGCTAACACTATACTTTGGTTCTAAGTTATAAATGAGAGAGAGGAACTTTTTAGACATTCTTTTGAATATAGAGTGAATGAGCAGGGCATTGGTTGTAAAAGGAAGATAATGGTAAAGTCCCTATCATACACTACCAATTGCTAATTGGTATGGAAAGCCAATATATAAACAATTTCTCACTCTCTGTTCCTTTTCCTTCTGCTTTCTACTTTCTCCACCGCTCCTCTGTGGATGGCTGAATACTAACCTTAACTGACCAGATAACAGGTGAGATCTTGCTGGTTTTCCATCTGGGGGGAGAGAACGTGGTGTCTCCCCTTCTGGGCTTTCTTTGTCTGGTGGGAGAGGATTGGATTTCTGTATTAATTCTAAATTGTATGTGACTGTAAATACATATGAATATGTTTTGTATATATGCTTGTAAATTTAGCTTGCTGTAAAATACAGCTTTATCTTAATTCCAAGCTGTCTGAGCTAGTCTGGTGATTTCAATTTTATCTCGGGGGTAATTTCTCAACCCACCACAAGACTGAACAAACCCAGTTCTCTCAGCTTTTGTTTTTCTGTTGCTTTGTATTTAAACAGTGCTGGTTGAAGACTAATTGCAATATTTTAGTGGTAGAAATTAGATCATTGGCTATGAAAAAAAAAATAATGCTGTCTATATCACCCACTGGTTTTGCTTAGGGATGTGAAAACAAGAAATGATAACCAAGTTTCTCAGTCAGTCTTTGGCACTGCTTGCCATATTAACTGTCTCTGCTTGAATCTGTGTAACCCATTCTAACCTCTTGTTGGCTTTTTCTACATCTCACCCTTGCACATAAACCTTCTGAGATAAGGAAGCGGGTGGGAAGGAAGTGAGTTTGGAGCCCTCCTGCGCAGTTCTGCTGTTTGGGAAGGATTTTTAATTTCTGTATTACTTTTAACTTGTATATAGTTGTATATAGGTGTAAATATCTATATAGATGCTTTTAAATTTGTGCTACACTGTAAAATATAGCTTCTTCCTTCACTTCCACGTGGCTGAGTTAGTCTGGTGAATCCAGGGAGGGGGGCAGGAGGGGGGGAGGGAATGGTACAGAAACTCCCAAACCGCCATGATACCCTTTGCCTGCTTGTACATTAACCATCAATGTAACAGAAAGACACTAAAAGCCATAAAGCCGTTGTACAAATATGAGTAATTCAAGACATTCCTGCAAAATAAAACATCAACTTACAGAACAGAAAAAAGTGTGTCTTCACTGGAGTAGTCATCTGTCCTGGTAGGGCATAAATACTGCCCAAATTGGTTTGGACCTCTGCTTTCCTCCTCCTGTAGCAAGGTCAGGGAGTTGAGGATGTAAGCAGTCAGTGAGGGTTTGATCGGATAAAGCCCTGTGGCACATGACCAAGTCAGGTGTCTTGTGCTGTCCCTGAAGTGTTAGGGTGGACACCTAGGCACAGGACTTTGAATTCATTGGCCAGAACAATGGACACTGATGTCCATTGGCCAGTTTCACTCTTCAAAATAGTCTATTTAAGGGAGGGTGGTTTAGAGCCTTTGTTTCTTTTCCTGCTGCTCCTCACTGGGATCAGACGTCTATTTGCTCCTCTTTCACAGCAGCCACGTGTTTGCAGTGTGCATTGCAGTTTGCATCATCAGCAACAAGGTAAACCTTTCCTCCTCTCCTCAGGACACTCTGTACCTATTGCGTCTGAAAGTATAGGTGGGATTAGAATCTCCCCTGTTAGCAGGTTTCCTGTTTACCAAGTTCTGACTGTTTAAGCTGTTAAACTCTTTGATTCTGTGTTTATTAATAACCTTTGTGTCATTGCCTCTTATTGACTGAACACCCAAAGAATCTCAGGGAATTTTCCCAAAATTTTAGTATTAATAATAAATTTAAAATTAATATTTATGAAATATTAATAATTCATAACAAATTGTTAATAATCGTAACATCATCAGAGCAGGACAGATGTGACAGCCATATAGTTGATTGGTCTATTTAAACATTCCAATAACATAAAACATGTAGACAATAACACAAACCACCACTTCTGGCTTTAAAACACATGTATGCTTACATGCAAAAATTAATCATGATATGTGGGAAATCACTCATCAAGCAAAATGACCAGGAAAATGAAGGTAAGTGGTGTACTCTTGATAGAGTTCTGGGATCAAACAGCACAAAGAGCATATAAGCTGAGGCACAATTATTATTTATCTTCCTCATCAAAACCATGATGCTCTAGGAAACAGATTTCATGTGATTGGGCTATCTACAGACAAGTAAACATAACAAGATTAAAGCACAGTGATTGATAGTACACCAATGTATTCAAGGAACAGGAAACTATCAGCCAATGAGGAAATCCAGTCATTCAGTTGAAGTATAGTGAAATAACTAACTTAACAGGACACCTGCAAAGTAGAAACACGTGCCCACATCAGGCTGCTATTCCTCAGTAATTGGCACACAAATGTGCTTCTGTTTAAGAGATCATGTCTACTGGGAAAACATATTCCCCTCTAATAGACCTGTATTTCCAAAGGTCAAAGCCTTTAAGAGAAAATATGGATTTAATGATAAGGGATCTTTCCTAAATCCATTTCACAAATATTTACTATTTCAAAGAACAAAGACCAACATCTTGTAACAAGCAGGAGGACAGTAAAGCACAGACAGAGATTGAGAATTACTTCTGCCACAGAATTTGCAGTCACTTGGAAGTGACTTATTCAGAACCCATATTTTAACCTAGCAGCTGCAGGTAATGTTAAGCAGAATTTCATTGTACAGTAAAAATTGTTCACCTTCTTTTAAATTATGACAAAAAACTGGACCGAAGGTAGCAGTAGGAAAGAAGTGAGTAGAATTATTAAGAATCAGCTACAAAAGGCAGAGACAAAAGGAACCATGCAAGAGAAGCAGCCACAGCCCAAAGTGGCCTGAAAACCATTGCAACCTGTGTTTGGGTTGCAATACTTAAAACAATTTTTTTTCTTTCTCAGTAAAGCTCTGGGAGAAGTTACATAGTGTGTTTTCCTCTCTCAGCCTACATTTTAATTTCTCACTCAAATTCTCCAATTATTTCAAACCAGCACACTGGGTAATGCAGGAGAATGGTGAAATCCAGTGTATTCCATAGGTAAATCTAACCCTAGATGAAAGAGGTTAAATTCAGAGTGTTAGGAACTTTCTGTTCTAGGTTCTACCTGGCGTCCAACACAACAGAATCTACAGTATGTGAGCACGAATCCAATGTCACCTGGGAGTCCCTGGTCTCATCTCATCTGTGAGGAGACAAACTGTTTCCTGTTTTCTGAGCTTTTGAATCACCTACATCCAAGATACATTCAGAACTAACTGAATTTGTAAATATTCATTACTGTAAATATTGTATTAGATTAGATAGATAATTCTCAGTAAACTCTGAGTGAAGTAGACAGGGTGGATTGTGTTGGTTTGAACTAATTGGAGGATTTTAGTGAGAAAATTAGANTGAACTAATTGGAGGATTTTAGTGAGAAAATTAGACTATAGGCTGAGAGAGGAAAACAGATGATGCTACTCCACTCACCGTTTTATTGAGAAAGAAAAAAAAGTTGTTTTAAGAGTTGTAACGCAAATACAGATCAGTCAGACTGCTCCAGACCTCTCTGGGCTGTGGCTGCTCTCCTTGCATGGCTCCATTTCCCTGCCTTTTGTATCTAATTCTTAGTAATTCTACTAACTTTTTTTCCTACTGCTAATCTCCTTGAACATTGCTGTAAATATAAAGCTTCATTTACCAACTTCCAGCCATTCTGAGTCCTAGCCTGGGTTATATCAAAGGGTGGGGGGGCAGGTAACTGCTAAACCACCACAATGTTATTGTGTCTTCTGCCTTAGCAGCAGAAAGGAGCCTCTTGAGTCCCCTAGTGGGCAGGCAGTATTGAAACCATGCATTTGAAACACTATTAATAAGTTTTCTGGTGAGATTTAATGTTAAAAAACAGTATTTACAGCTATGCACAATATACAAACAGATGTTTACAATGTATAACAAATATTTACAGATATATACAGTGAAAAAAGTAATACAGAAACACCACACCCCTCCCAGAGATCAAAGTCCCTGAGAGGGGTTTTCTAACCACCCCTAACCACCTTTCCCCACTTCCTCAATCTTATCTCACCATCTGTTGATGCAGCAGAAAGGCAGAAGGTAGATCGGCCAGGGAGATTAGCAGTAGGAAAGAAGTTAGTAGAATTATTAAGAATCAGCTACAAAAGGCAGGGAAACGGATCCATGCAAGGAGAGCAGCCACAGCCCAGAGAAGCCTGGAGCGGTCTGACTTATGTATATTTGCATTACAACTCTTAAAACAATTTTTTTTCTTTCTCAGTAAAGCTGTGAGTGAAGTGACATCATGTATTTTCATTTCTCAGCCAATAGTCTAATTTCTCACTCAAATTCTCCAATTAGTTCAAACCAGCACAAAGATTTAGTTACAGAATTTCTTACAAAAAGGCTTTGACAATTTACTCACAAAATAGTATCAGACAGTACCCAAAATCTTGAAGGGAGTTCTGTTGGTGTCTTGAAAGTCGTTGCAGGGAAAGCAGAGGGAAATGTGGCAGGACAGAGCAGGCAAAAGCGATGCAGGCATGTGACAAAAGCCTATTTATTGGTTTCCCAAATGTAATGGCCACTTTGGGCACAGAGATTCACAAATTATGACCATATTATGTGAAGTCAGGAGCTTTCTTTCTCTTATTTGGGAAGGATAAGTTTGGGCAAGTTTTGGGTTACTCAAGTGAGTGTCTCCAAGTCTTTTGTCTTCTCCCTGTGCTCTGCTCTTCCCCTCACAGTCCCCCAGTCACCTTCAGCAGAAGGAAGGGGATCGTGGGATCATGCCTGGGCAAGCCAGAACACGTATTAGGTCTATTTTGGCCTTCCACGACACTCTCAAAAGAGAAAATCAATTGCTCAGAGTATATGCCTGAAGTACCTTGACAACTTATACATGAGTGAGACCAGCTGCCACCTCTAGCTCTTCACAAGGGCTTCTGGCACATCCCAGTGTAATGTTATGGGCAGGGTCTATACAAAAATTAATATATTTTTAATAATTTTGATATTTTGCAACCTCAGCACAGGTCATAATTTTTTAATAATAAGTTCTTTGCATGGTCATGAAAAGTATTGCACAGAGGGAAAACAGGGAATCTAGAACACTTAAGAAATACATAGCAATAATATAAACATTAAACTATTTTAGATGGAGAATCTTGTGGCCAATATGCCACTCACCCTCGAGGCAGATTCAAGAGGCTCCTTTCCGCTAAGACAGAAGGCACAGCATAATTCAGTTACAGAGAGGCTTTTGAATGTTTACTCACAAAATACTGTCTCTGGATTCCCAGGACTGATCTATAGTTTCTAGACAGTACCCAAACACTTGAAGGGAGTTCTGTTAGTGTTTTAATAGCCGTTGAGGCTTCTAGATCTTCCCAGGCTCTAACAGGGTGCTGGGGAAAAGGAAGATGATCTCTGACCTGATTCTTGTTCCTCTTGGACTCCAGACTTGGCACAGTGGTTTGCAGAGGTGCAGGTAGGATGTCTTGCAGATGTGCAGAGAGCATGATGTTGGTGGCACTTCTCACCATGTCATGAGGCACTTAATGCCTTCTCCTGGTAAACAGGAGTGGCTTAACTTTCCAGGTAGTCAAAGCTTGTCCATCAAAGCTAAGCTGGTCTGAAGTATGTTGTCAGTATGTTGCACACTGCTTGCAACTTAGCTCCATTTATATTAGTTGCTTGAGT
>VWZI01007348.1:1033-13889 GCA_013396835.1 Psilopogon haemacephalus
ATATATTGGAGATCAGCTCTTTTATGAGGAATTTCTTTGTGAGATTCAAAATATTGGCCTATTAGCTGATTTTAAAGATGCTTTATTGTATGTCTTTTGCACTTACTTGTCAAGTTTGTTGGTACTATATATTTCTTAGATAGCGCCAGATATAAATACTCTAGGAACTGCATGCTCACATGAGAAAATGAAAATGCAACATCATCATTCTTTCAAAAAAATAATTTAAACCACTTAAATTTATTAAATATACTAACCTGAAGAAATCTTTACACAAAATGAGCTCTGTCTTACTCATGCTTCAATATAGACTTGTGGGTAGTCAGTAAATCTCTGTTTTATATTGGGGGTTAACTCCATTAATGAGGTTGATACGGCATTGTTTCTTGCCAAAAGACAATTGTATTTTCATATTGTGATCCTAACACTACCCCAGAAAATTCCTCTGCTACTAGGCACCCAATTTTGCCTATTAAAAAAACGAATATAAAACAGGGAAAACCCACCCAAACCTTTTCTTGATGCTCATTGGAAAGAATTCTGAAAATTCTGAGTGTCTTTGAAAGAATGTACTTTTATTTCTTTCCTTTTCTTTGCTAACCTGCCCTCTTATCACTGTGGAAAGTACAATGTATTCTGTCATTTACTGTCTGTGTAAACTGAAGGAAAGACCCTAAAATCACAGAATCCAGCAAAACAAAGAATGAAAAATGGGAGACCCAAAATGATGGAAGTAGCATCAGAACAAAATCAGAGAGAAAGAAAAGCATGTTATTTACACACATAAATGGTGAAAGAGCATGTGTAGTAAAAGAAAAATTGATTCAGAACCTAGGCTCTATTCTGTGATTCTGAAGACCAAGCATATTCTAATTCCTGGATGGTCTTCTAATAGACTAATGTTTTGATTTTTCTCTTTCTAATAATAAAGACAGTAAGCAGGATTTATTCTTATGCATTTCACTCTCTATACAGATAAAAGGTCTTCAATCTGAAGAGTAAATGTTTTTGACTAGCAAAGAAAAGCAGCCAGGAGGTGGCAGTTTTAGACCATTTTGAAGGAGGACTGTCAATGAATTTGAGCATAACTAGACTCCTACTGTGCTTGTGAGATTGAAGTCAGAAACAATCTGAGATAGAGTTTTAAATTATTTATTTGGTAATACAGTCATAGATTAAAAAGAATCTTTCATCCCAAGAATGATAAATTCAGCTCGATTTAGCTTTAGTCTAAACATGAAGGCAGTATACCAGGCAGTATACTACTAAGAAAAAAATACTCAACTCATTATATAGAAATTTAGAGACATAATGACTACTTTTTCACCTAAGACATGCTAGTGGCTTTGAAATTCATTAGGGCAAAAACATTCACTTTTTACCTATACCTAGAAATCACAGACATTAGTTCTTGGTAACATTCCTAATTTGGTGAGATTAAATGTGTGTATTTGTTAGTGGTTTGAGTGCATGTGGGGTGGGTGGTTTTTTTTGTTGTTTTGTTTTTGTTTTGTTGATTTTTTAATTTTTTTTTTTTACTAAGACTTACCTTTTCAGACTACAATAATATCTGGAAAAGGACAATATTTATCAAAGCAAATATAGTTAGTCGTGTAAGTATACAAAAGAGGCAATTATCCAAAGAGGCAAAAAACTTTACTTCTAAGGAGCCTGGCTTGACAAAGGAGTTCAAAATTAGCTCTTGGAGATTATCAGTTTGCCATGGGTAAAAATATTCAGTTCAGTTTACAGAAAGTATTCAATTTTCGTTTTAGCAAAATAAATTATTACTTTAGAGATGTAACCTCAAGGAATACTAGTATACATTAAAGTACTAAAATATTTGTCACTAAAAACCTCCAGTGAAACCTCTAACTTTACAAAGGAAAAGTGCATGTTTGCAGGATTATGGTATGTAGTAGGGTGTGTCCACCGTACAGCTTCTCCCACTGGTGATCCCACCAGTAATATTTGATGTGCTACATAAGTGGCTGTCAGGCAAACTAAGCTTTGGAAAGATAATATGATCAAAACAAGCCCCAGTGCATTCCAACTGAAAAAAAAAATATTCTATAACTTATTCAAAGTCTATAGATAGCTGAGAAAAGAACCCTTAAAATAGAACTCCCCTATGCTCTCCTTGAAAACTTTTCCAAAGGACAACTGACCTCTTTTTGCTCTCACTTTACAATACTATCAGTCATAAAGAAAAACAAACAAACAAACAAAAGAAACCAAAACAAATAAACATCCCTCCAAAACCAAACAAGCCCAAATCCCAACAAAAGCACAAACCCACAAAACAACTTTTAAGGAAAAAGGATGCAAAGAAAAAAAACATGATAAAAAGCATAAGAAACAGAACAGAGACAACAGATCATATTCAGCAGTGAGGTCAACTTGGTTTACAGGGAAGAAAGAAGGGAACTGTGATGCTTGATTTTAAACAAGGGGAAACTTTGATGAACTTCAGGAACTGCTAGTAAAGTCAATTGAAGACCTCAGGCACCTGAATGTGAGGAAGACTTGGAATTTCTTCCTGTCAAACTAATAAAACCATTAGGAATTGTGTATCCTGAGAAAGGGAAAATCAAACTGACTGAATAAGGGTAAAAAAAAAAAAATACTGTGGATAATCAGAGAGGAAGGAATTACAAATGGAATAAAAGAGAGATTACCTCCAGTTCCCTAAAAGGCAAAGGAGTGAGAAATTATGTAGAAATTAATACAAGTCTGTTTGAGGGCCTATACCTTGCTCCATCAAAGTTTAAGATGGCAAATAAAATATAAAAACACCCTTCAACCTCTAAAATGAAATTAGAAATGGAAAAGGAATGGCCTTGTGAGAGTGTGAAGATGGAGTAGATGACATACACAGTTCCAAGGAAAATCAGTGATTTTTTTAAGGTTTCTTAATTGGAGATTCTAAGAATATCATATGCAATGACTGTGTGGATGCTGTGAAATTTGAGTTTTGCAATACCATAGAGAATATGCAAAATTTTTCTTCCTTCTTCTTGGGTTGTGTCTGAACAGTAGTCCAAACTAGCAACTCATCAGGTATGTAGTCAGGTATCTCGTCAATATAGTACATATGGCAATGATGCTGTTTTCACACGGTACTTAGTGAATTAAGTAATGTGAATATAATAGTTTGGAAGATTTTAACTTTTTTTCTTCTAAGGTGCAAACAATGAACTTTAGTTTTGGATTTATGCTTATGAGTGAAAAGTCATTGTCATCCAGAACCTGTGAAGATTAAATAAATACAAAGGTAACCAATGCAGAAGTTTTACCAAAATCTCACTTTCTTCTTTTTGTGGTCTGACCACAGCTTCCTTCATCTCCTGTGGTAACTTTTGGTTCTTTCTCCTTGCCTTCAAACCTTTCCACTTCTGTCCCAGCCACTTTTAAGTTCCTCTATAGGTTTCTGCACTGATGTTGCTCATCTTATGATACTGATTCACTGAAGACCTATTTTTAAGCATTAGTATTTTGAAGGCTCAAGAATTATGAGTTATCTTTATAATGTTTCTCAGAGAATTTGAACTATGTCATTGCAACAGTGTTCATCATAGTGCATATTGAATATATATTCATCACTTTCCCATGAGTCAAATTTGTTGACTTCCATGAGAACTTGATCCATCAAGTACATAATGTACTACGCAAAATTCAGGAAATAATTCATTGTTAACTACAGGAAATAAAAGCCACAGTGAAAACTGAAAGCAATAGATGCTGTCCTTAATAAAAGATGTATACACAATTTCAGTTAATTTTTGTATTTTTAAGATGTTCATCACCATTTAAATGAATGTGTAGGTCTTAAAATTTAACCTCATTGAGGTTCCATTGTAAAGGTACAGAAAGACTCAGAGTAAATATCACCTTCCACAAAACAAGATTTCTAACTGCTGTCCTTGTCTCCAGATAAATACATGTGGTCAGTGTGTGCTCTTTATGTGTTTTAGGCCTTTTCGACTAGAAAGACCAACAGGAGTTCTTTATATGGTAGTATCTGAAGCTTGGGCTCTTGGTTTCTCTTCAGGAGTAATTTTAAGGTTAGACAGTGTATGTGTTCAGCCCAAAGCCCACCTAAAGAGAAGTCTTCATATTTCAGAAAATGCTACTCAGAACTTCTGGATATTTAGACTGGGCTTTGATTGTAGGTAGTTGTGGTGGTTCTGTGGTTCAAATCGTCACAGTAGTAAGCAGATATTTCACTTAGAAAGAAAGAAAATAAAAAATGACCCCATATTTTCTATCTCACTGTACTTAGGTAGATAACCAACTGCACTTGTCAATGTTCTTTTAATGGCTTTGCCAGCACACAAGTTCTGCTTATCAAGAAGAGAATCACTCATTCTATATACTTTTTGTGTATCCAGATTATTCTTACTGATAAGACTGCTTGATCAAAGCACAAACAATTGCAACAACTCAAAATATTCAGTTCAGGGCACTCAGAGCTCAATATTTCTGTAACAGCCTTAACAGTCATTAATTGCATTGATTCAAGGGATTAAGACAGCTGTGTACATCCATCCTTGGATAACACGGTGTAGTTCTTGGAAGTTTTCTTGTTGATTTAGAATATGGGTTTTGCTTCTTAGGAAGTAGAAGTCTGTTTTTTCTACTTAGGCAAAAACAACTTGAAAATTGGTGACTGAGTGCTCATTTTCTGACACAGGCTTTTTTTGCCGGTGGTGTACAGATGAACTCTGCACTGTGATGTGTATCAGTGTGTGTCAGTAAAAGACATTACAGAGATTAATAGTAGAGAAATGTAAAAAGAAACCTGTGAATGGCTGGTATTGCGATCTGTCCAGAGAACTGACAACAAAGTGTTAGAATCATGACCATTCGCTGGTTAATAATCTTTGGAAACCATTACTACTTATTATTCATCTATATCCACTAGTCTAAAATCAATGTAATTTCCAAATCTACTGATTATACCTCTCATTGTTAAACTGTGGGTATGGGTTAATTTCTGGAATTCTTCCCATTGGAATTTTGAGTGTTCAACAGCTGAGATTTTTTTCCCCTTCTTTCTATAGCCTACTGAAAATTAATGGTAGAAAAGCTACCAATTTAGATTCCAATTTGACATCACAAGATGTCACAGGTTTGCCATGATTTACAGTAATTAAGGACAGCCCAATCCAGTCTATATCTTAAGACAGAATCTCCACTTCACCAACAAAAATTCAAAGAAGTCCCATTATATTTCCAGTTAACCCTTATTCAGCTATTTTAATCTTTGTGATTGTTCTGTCGTAATCACAAAATGATGATGTCACAAAATCATGTTATGTCTTTTTATTTATCTAAGAATTGTGGAGATATGTCAAATTCGAGGAATAAGCTTATGGCTGCTGATGCAACTATCAGATAATTATATTTTATAGTAGTATTTGGCCTACAATGAAATACACTGGGTGCAAAACTTGATTTTAAAAAAATTGTCTTTTGAATGAATACAGGGTTGAATATTTCTGTTCTCATCATCCTCAACCTTTCAAAACTTTATTCTATTTGTTTATATTTTGCCCACTTGACAATTTGTGTCTATTTTGCTCAGTTGACCATTTGTGCAAGGAAACCTGAATTCTGGTCATTTGCATTTCTCATGCACAACTGGGAGCCTGTTTTTTGAGATACCTGGTATGTAAGTCTCTCTCTGCACCTGAGCTGCCAGTATTAATTCTCCTTTGAAAAAATAAATTCATGGCGGACCATTAACTCTGAGTTTTCTGAGTGACACTTACTGTGGTTTTCCTCTCCTGTCAAGAAAATTATTTTTCTGACAATCAAAAATGTTACTGCCAGCACACAGACAACAGTATTTAGCATACAGATTTTACAAAACCCATCTCACTATTTCTGCTTGCTTTATGGTATAATTTCTGAAATTCAGTTTTTTTGTTTTGAGTCTTTTTAAACCCCAAAAAGTGATTTTTGAATCTTAAAGTCCAAAAAGTGAGACAAAATTGATTAATTATCTTAGGAATAAAAAAAAAGAGGTTCAGATATTGTAAACTGATCTAAGTTGTAGGTGTGTCCAAAGTATTTTTTTTCCTTTAAACAATAAAAGTGTGATCATTTTAAAACATTTTTAGCATATCTGTAATTCCTTCAAAATGCAAAATGCATGCAACCCTTTTCATATTAGTTTAAAAAAAAATACCAAACCAAGGTAAAAAAAACCAAGGCTGTCTCCCAAGCTTCAATGGCTGGGGTATCTGCCCAAGTTGGGAATAAATTTCACAAATAGAATAAAATGCAGTTTAAAATAAAAACTTTTTGGTAACAGCATTAAACAAGTTAATACTCATAATCATTTAATTAGGAGTATTACCTAGGGAGACATCATGCTAATAGATTTTGCTGCAATGCAGAGACAGTACTGACATTGCAAACTAGTAATCTGGTTGTTAGTTTTTGTTGTTGGTGGTGGTGGTTTGGTTTGTTGTCTTTTATGTTGAAGAGACAAACTAGAAATAGTTGTTGAAAATAGGACCTATCATTGGTTATGAAAGGAATCATATGTAATTATGAAGAAATGAGAAGCTGAAGGATACTATTTCATGCTGTAAATGTTTTGAAGATGGCATTGTAATTGGGAAATGGTAATTATTTATTATTTCTTGTGACGCTATGACAAATATAGCTGCCAGAAGCTACAGGAAGGAGGTGATGGTCAGAATATATAAAAACAATGGATTCAAATAAAATTTAAAGAGAGCATTAAAACCAGACGAGAGGAAGACTGAAAGAGAAGTACACTCTATGTGGAAAACTAAGCAAGCAAATATAGCAGTCGGAGTGGTCTGGGAAGAGCTGCTGCATAAGCAAAGAACACTGTCCTTCTAACTCCAGTATTTGAAAGAATAAAACATCCCAGTTTAGCCTTAGGTCCATGGTTGTCTGTTTGGTGAGTGTTTGTCTACAAATTCTATCTGCAGACTCAATCTTCATTCCAGTGATACTATATGTTGTAGTAGTTGTAGTAGTAGTAGTAATGATGTTAATAATAATCATCATCATAATCCAATTAAAAAATCTATTATCTTGATCAAACACTTACTTTAAAGAACTAATTTTTATTCTTTACAATTATATCTCCTGTTCAGTAATCTGTAATCTGGATGTAGTGATTAATTCCAAAATCTCTTAAACCTCTTTAAGACATTATTCATTTTGTGATAAATTAGATTATGGCTTGTTCTTCTTCAAATTCATAAGTTTCTGTTGTTTGTATTTTCCACCTCATTGCTGTCTTTGTGGGAAGAAAATGACACCTTAGGTGTAAAATGATTGCTGCGAAAATTCACAACATTGCAGTCAGAAATAATTCTCTGCTAAAGACTAATGAAAGAATCCTAAAACTCACATGGTTGGGCTAGTTTTAATTTCTGTTCATTGTTAATTTATCAAGTGAAAATGATGAGTTTTTATTTAAAAATATAAATAATTTACATATACATGTCTAATCTCTTTTTTATTAGGAAAATCTCATGTACGAAATTAGGATTAGTAGGTTTTGGGTTTGTAGGGTTTTTTTATTCCCCAAATTCTCTGATCAAACTTTCATTTTGCTGACTTAATTTGTTACCATTTGATCATTTTCAATCAGAGCTGTCACAAATGCTGTGACTTAATACAACAGGAAACAGATTAAACAGGAACATGACCAAAGTTTAACTTAAAGCAAGATAAGCAGTTAAATGAATGGAGTTAACCTCATAAATTCTTTAAATTGTTTCAGTTGTAAAAGACCTGTAGTAGCCAATAAATCCCAAGCATTTATGTTTTTTCCTTCATTCTGTTGTCCCTTTTTGCCTCTCCATCTTTCTTTCTCTGAGAATTCCTATAGAAGGACACATAATATTAGGTAATACTCCTATATGCAGAACAGATTTTGTTCAATAATGTCATAGTAGTTTCTTGAGAAAATAGGTTCAATAAATAAAAATTAAGTAGCAGATGCAAATCTGTATTATTGAGTTACTACCAGATGTAAACAAATTTTACTGGCAGGCATCAATAAAAATAACAAAATAAACCAGAACAGAATATTGTTGATGAATCATGTAACTAATTAGCTAGTTACCAAAACCAGTCATTAATAACCATAATTAATGGATAGGTATCTTATTTATGAGAATTTTGCCCATTAGAGAGGTTCACCTCTCAGGAAGAATTTGGATATGATGCAGGAAAGACATCACAAAACATCAGCTGGGAAAGCGTGTAGAGACACCATCTGCCACAACAAGCTTCTAGCAAAGCTGACAGTTTGTAGCTTGTACAGATTCACTCTGAAGTTGGTCAAGAACTGGCTGGAGGGCCAAGCCCAGAGAGTTGTGGTGAATGGTGCCACATCCAGTCACTAGTGGTGTGCCCCAGGGATCAGTGCTGGGCCTCATCTTGTTCCATATCTTTATTGATGATCTGAATGAGGGTATTGATTCCATCATCAGTAAGTTTGCAGGTGACACCAAGTTAGGAGCAGGTGTCAATCTGTTGGAGGGTAGGAGAGTCCTGCAGAGGCATCTTGACAGGCTGGATGGGTGAGCAGAGGCCAATGGGATGAGATTTAACAAGACTAAGTGTAGGGTTTTATACTCTGGCCACAACAACCCCAGGCAGTGCTACAGTCTGGGGACAGAGTGGCTGGAGAGCAGCCAGGCAGAGAGGGACCTGGGGGTGCTGGTAGATAGTAGGCTGAACATGAGGCAGCAGTGTGCCCAGGTGGCCAGGAGAGCCAATGGCATCCTGGCCTGTATCAGGAATAGTGTGGCCAGCAGGACAAGGGAGGTTATTCTTCCCCTGTACTTGACACCTGGCAGGCCACATTTTGAGTACTGTGTCCAGTTCTGGTCCCCTTAATTCAAGAGAGATACTGAGGTACTGGAACGTGTCCCGAGAAGGGCAATAAAGCTGGTGAGGGGCTTGGAGCACAAGCTCTATGAGGAGAGGCTGAGGGAGCTGGAATTGTTAAGCCTGGAGAGAAGGGCATTCAGGGGTGACCTCATTGCTCTCTCAAACTACCTAAAGGGAGGTTGTGGCCAAGTGAGGGTTGGTCTCTTCTCCCAGGCAACCAGCAACAGAACAAGGGGACAGTCTCAAATTGTGCCAGGGAAGGTATTGGCTGGATAATAGGAGGAAGTTCTCCACAGAGAGAGTGATTTCCCATTGGAATGGGCTGCCCAGGGAGGCTGTGGAGTTGCCATCCCTGGAGATGTTAAAGAAAAGACTGGATGGAGCACTTTGTGCCATAGCCTACTTGATTGGATAAGGCTGAGTGATAAGTTGGACTGGATGATCTTGGAGGTCTCTTCCAACCTGGCTGATTCTATAATTCTATTTTATGAGTATTGACTTGGAAAATGGAGATATTTTAAAGGTTCAGTCAATTAAATTATAAAAAATGGAACACTGAGGTATAGCCAAAAGAAGAGAGTCTAATTTCCTTTTAACAGAAAAAGACCCCAGCAAAATACCTGCTGTAGCAAGAAGCTGAGAAGAATTAAAACACGTTCTCTACATTCAGATTGCATCAGTAAGGATGTTTGAGTTCTGGTGCAGAGACACACATGACCAAAATAATTACAGACTCTAATTATCACAAGAATTTTGTTTTCCAATGCTGTGTGCTCATATGCTATGCAGAGTTCATTCTAATCCAGTGTAGGGAATTGCCAGAAGAAAACATGAAACAAAACAGAAACTGTCTTTAAATGTGATTTAATCCTTGATGCATTCATGTGGTCAGTACGATGAACATCTCTTTCGTCATTCCTTTTACATCCTATTGAAAAATAATGGAGTTGAACAGAAAAAAAAAAAAAAAAAGCTGTTAATAAACCCACAGATACAAAATGTCTTCTACATGGAGAACTAAAGAAGCTAGTGAATAGATTACTTCCTATAAAAGGTAAAAAGGACAGGTAGATGGATAGTAAAGTCATTTGTACCATACGAAGGGAAGGATCTTCAAGTAAGTTAAAGTGTGAACATCAGATAGAACATGAAAATAGCAGGTTCAGAGTAAACAAGAGAAGGTGCTTCTTTACACTATTGGATCCAAGTGGTGGATTCCTAGCAAACAGACATTTCAGATGCTAAAAATGAACATGGGTGTAGAAAGTGTGATGATGGAAATTAATGCTGAGAAAAAATTAAGGATGGTTATATAAAATGACATTATGTATCTCAATCAGAATGCACCTGAAAAGAGACTTCCCTGTGGGAGAAGATTCTGGAGAAATAGCACTGTAGTTTTGCCCTATTCTCATGTTTTTCCAAGCTATGATAATTAAAGATAATGGCCCTGCTCTCCATCTTCATGGTTTGGTTCCTCACAGCACAGATTAAGTATGAGCTGCAGCACTCAAATCGGGCAGAAATATAAAACCCATGGGACATCTTTTACAGTATTACCTACTCAGTCATCAAACCTTTTGACCACAGTTCTACTTATATTGCATATCTGAGATAGTTAATTCCTTATAATCAGAAATGCAAAACAAAATTTATCTCATAAATTGTCTGAGTAATTATGTAATTGATGTCATCACATAAACACTAATTGCAAATCTTTTCAGAGATTTTCAAAGCATGACAGAATGTTAGGAGTTAGAAGGAACCTTCAAACATCAAGTCCACCCCCCGTGCCAGAGCACGATCACAGAAGCATAGAATCATAGAATGTTTTAGGTTGGAAATGACATCAAAGATCATCCAGTTCCAATCCCCTGCCATAGTCAGGGACACCTCCTACTAGAACATGTTGCTAAAGGCCTCATCCAGCCTTGCCTTGAACACCTCCAGGGAGGGAGCAGACACAACCTTCTTGGGCAACCCGTCTTATCACTCTCACTATAAAGAACTTCCTCCTAACATCCAGTTTAAATCTCCCCTCTGCCAGTGTAACCCATCCCCCCTCATCCTGTCATTACAAGACCTTGTGAATAGTCCTTCCCCAGGCCTCCTGTAGGCCCCCTGCAGATACTGGAAGGCTACTATAAGGTCTCCTAAAAGCCTTCTCTTCTCCAGGCTGAAAAGCTCCAACTCTCTCAGCCTGTCCTCATAGCAGAGGTGCTCCAGCCCTCTGATCATCTTTGTGGCCCTCCTCTGGACTCTCTTCAGCAGTTCCACATCCTTCTTGTGCTCGAGGCTCCAGAACTGCACACAGTACTCCAGGTGGGGTCTGACAAGAGCAGAGTAAAGAGGGAGAATCACCTCCCTTGCCCTGCTGGCCACACTGCTCTTAATGCAGCCCAGGACACAGTTGCTGTCTGGGTCACATGTGCACACTGTTGACTCATGTTGAGCTTTTCATCAACCCAGGTACTCTTCCTCAGGGCTGATGTCCAGCCGTTCACCACTCAGCCTGTATTTGTGCTTGGGATTACACCGACCCAGGTGCAGGACCTTACACTTGGCCTTGATGAATTTCACGACTTTGGCCTGGGCCCACCTCTCCAGCCTGTCCAGCTCCCTCTGGATGCCATCCCTGACCTCTAGCAAGGCGACTGTGCCACACAGCTTGGTGTCATCTGCAAATTTGCTGAGGGTGCACTCGATTCCTCTGTCCATGTGACTGACAAAGATATTAAACATCACTGGTCCCAGCACTGACCCTTGAGGGATGCCACTTGTCACTGGTCTCCAGCTGGCCATTGTGCCCCTGATCACCACTCTGTGTGTGCAATCATCCAGCCAATTCCTTATCCAGTGAATTGTCCACCCATCAAGTCCATGTTTTTCAAGTTTGGTAACAAAGATGGCATGTGGGACAGTGTCAAAGGCCTTACTCAGGTCCAGGTAGATGATGTCACTTACCCTTCCCTTGTCCACCGCTGCTGTGACTTCATCATAGAAAGCCACCAAATTAGTCACGTATGATTTGCCCTTGGTGAAGCCATGCCAGTTGCCATCAGACACCTCTGCTTTGTTTTCCATCTGCCGCATCAGAACCTTCAGAAGGATCTGCTCCATGATCTTGCCAGGCACAGAGGTGAGGCTGACTGCTCTGTAGTTCCCAGGGTCATCCTTTTTTCCCTTCTTGAAGATGGGTGTTATATTTGCTCGTTTCCAGTCAGGAGGAACTTCACCAGTCTGCCATGACCTTTCAAATACAGTGGACAGTGGTTTGGCAACTTCATCTGCCAGTTCCCTTAGGACCTGTGAGTGGATCTCATCAGGCCCCATGGATTTGTGCATGTTCAGGTTTGTTAGGTGCTCACAAACAGGATCTTCAATTACAGTGGGCAGATCTTCTCTCCCCCAGTCTTTACTTTTGCCCTCTGGAATTTGGACATTGCGGCTGGAGCACTTGCTGCTGAGGACTGAGGCAAAGAAATCATTGAGCACCATGTCCCATGTCACCAGCTCTCCATTTCCCTTCTGAAGGGGTCCCACCTTCTCCCTAGTCCTCCTTTTCTCACTGATATACCTGAAGAAATTCTTCTTGTTCCCCTTAATGTCCTTAGCCAGATTCAACTTCAGCTGTGCTTGAGCTTTCCTAACCTGATCTCTGCTTGCACGAACAATGTCTTTGTATTGGTCCCAGGTTACCTGCCCTTTCTTCCACTCTCTGTAGGCTTTCTTGAGTCTAAGTGTGTCCAGGAGCTCTCCATTCATCCATGCAGGCCTCCTTGCATTCTTACCTGCCTTTCTCTTTTTTGGAATGCATTGCTCCTGGGCCTGAAGGAGGCAACCCTAGAGCAATGACCAGCTTTCCTGGGCCCTCCTTCCTTCCAGAGTTTCTTCCCATAGCACCTTGCTGAGGAGACTCCTGAAGAGATTGAAGTCTGCTCTTCTGGAGTCCAGAGCAGTGAGT
>VWZI01007350.1:6977-17255 GCA_013396835.1 Psilopogon haemacephalus
TATATATAGATAGATAGATAGATAGATAGATAGATAGATAGATAGATAGATAGAAGAATTGCATTGTGATATTGGACACCTGAAACTCTTGAGTGAGATCTGGGCTGGCTTTGCTTGAATTTATGAGCACCAGGCTTGTATCAGTGCGGGTTTCTACTCAGGTATCATCGTCATATTGGCAGCTCACACTTCTACGTGAAGTTTGTTTTGGCACCAACCCCCCAACCCAAGCTGCTGCTGAAATAACTGATCCCACCTTCCCCCCTGCTTGTTCCTACCCATGCGTCCTCTCCTGAGCTGGCATCAGCCTCCCTGCAGCTGCATGTTGAGCTGATACAATTTCTCCGCAGCGTTGTTTTTGGCGGCGGCTGGAGGGATGTCAGCAGTCGCCCTGCTCGATGGCCAGGGTGGCTCAGCTGCCTGAGAATACTCAAGGAATTACAAGGGCTACATCTGCACATCTGACAGTAAATAAATGTCCACTTTCCAAAAGGGCAGGAAGGAGGAGCCTGGAAACTACAGGCCAGGCAGCGTCACCTCTGCACCCAGCAAGGTCATGGAGCAGATCCTCCTGCAGGCACTACTGAGACAGGGGAAAACTGCAGAGGTGACAGGGTCCAATTACCATGGCTGCACCAAGGGTAGATCCTGCCTGACAACTCTGGTGGCGTTCTACAAGCAGGTCACAACATCAATAGATGAGGGGCACCAACTGACAGCATTGACCTGGAGCTGAGCAAAGTCTTTGGCACTGTCCCACACCACATCCTGGAATCCAAGCTGGGGACACATGGGTGTGATGGGTGCAGCACCAGATGGAGACAGAACTGGCTTGATGGCTGCACCCAGAGAGTGGCTGTCAATGGCTCCATGGCCCAGTGGAGTCCCTCAGGGATCAGTCCTGGGACCAGTCTTGTTCAGCATCTTTGTGAGTGCCATGGGCAGAGGCATTGAGTGCAGCCTCAGCAAGTTTGCTGAGCACCCCAAGCTGTGTGGTGCAGCAGCCAGGCTGGAGGGCAGGGATGGCATCCAGAGGGACCTGGGCAGGCTGCAGAGGTGGGCACAAGGCAACCTCAGGAGGTTCAACAAGGCCAAGGGCAAGGTCCTGCAGCTGGGTGGAGGCAATGGCAAGCACCAATGCAGGCTGGGCAGGGACTGGCTGGAGAGCAGCCCTGAGGAGAGGGACTTGGAGCTGCTGCTGGTCGAGGAGAAGCTGAAGCTGAGGCAGCAGTGTGCACTTGCAGGGCAGAAAGGCAAGCAGAGGCTGGGCTGCAGCAGGAGCAGTGTGGGCAGCAGGGCCAGGGAGGGGATTGTGCCCCTCTGCTGTGCTCTGCTGAGAGCCCACCTGGAGTAGTGCATCCAGTGCTGGAGGTGTTTTTGGCCAGGCTGGCAGAGGCTGTGGGCAGCCTGCTCTAGGGTAGGGTGTCCCTGGGCATGGCAGGGGGGTTGGGACTGGCTGATCCTTGTGGTCCCTTCCAACCCTGACTGATTCTAGGATTCTATGATTCTTTCAATGCAAGGCTAGTAACCATTAGCACGAAGTTGATTGAAATGTATCTGCTCATCAAAAAAAAAAAAAAGTGGTAATTGATAACTGCTCATTTGCAATACTTTAAGTGGTATTATAAATTTTGGCAAGTTTTGTGACTGGAAATTCATTAAAAAAAAAAAAAGAGAGACTGTAAATTGCAGAAAGCAGATAAAACCACATGAAACTCAAGCTTATCAGATGCCATACTGCATGTATGTTAAGCAGTCACACTGTGCTTCACACTTCCCACCTATTTCCAGGTGTCTAGGCTCACTATTTAGGCCTAAGAGGAAGTGGAAAGACTCACCACCCTCACTGCAAACAACTTCCTCCTAACATCCAGTCTGAATCTTCCCTCTTCCAGTTCAAACCCATTCCTCCTCCTCCTCTCATTACTAGACCTTGTCAATAGCCCCTCCCCAGCCTTCCTGCAGGCCCCTTTCAGATATTGGAAGGTTGCTTTTAGAGCTTGTACCCCCTTGTGTGATGGTTTGGGAGCTCCTCCTGCCCCACGTTTCAGTTCACCCAGACTAGACTCATCTGGATGGAAGTTAATGAATGAAGCTTTATATTCACAGCTCAGCACAATACATAAGGAGGTATTTACAATAGATTACAGATATTTACAGGAATATACATGAGAAAGGTAATACAGAAACACTACATGCCTCCCAGAGATCAAAGTCCTCAAGAGGGGTTCCCAATAACCCTGCTACCTTCCCCCCACCCTCTAGTCTTATCCCAGAATCTACCTTACATGGAAGGTAAACAGGGAGGATCAGCCAGGGGAGATTAGAGGCAGAATTGATGAGTTGGGTTACACAGATCCAGCTGGAAGGGAGAGGGAGAGAGACCAACAGCCCAGAGCTCAGACCTGAGCAGCTCTGCTTTATCTATGTTTATGACCTTTTGTACATCTCAGCAAACCTATGTGTGCAGCAGACATCAGCAGTGTTTTCTTTTTAACAACCAAGTGGCTCCCTCAGGGGTCAGTGCTGGCACCAGTGCTGTGTGACATCTTTGTCAGTGCCATGGGCAGAGGAATCAGTGCAGCCTCAGCAAGTGTGCAGCTGGCACCAAGCTGTGTGGCACAGTGGAGTTGCCAGAGGGCAGGATCCATCCAGAGGGAGCTGCACAGGCTGCAGAGCTGTGCCCAGGCCAACCTCAGGGCATTCAACAAGGCCAAGTGTAAGGTCCTGCAGCTGGGTGGGAGCAATCCCAAGCACAGCTCCAGGCTGGGTGGGGAATGGCTGAGAGCAGCCCTGAGGAACAGGAGCTGGGGGTGTGGGGTGGTGCAAAGCTGAAGATGAGGCTGCAGTGTGAGTGCAGCCCAGACAGCAACTGTGTGCTGGGCTGCAGCAAGAGCAGCTGTGGGCAGCAGGGCAAGGGAGGGGATTGTGCCCCTTGGCTCTGCTCTCCTCACACCCCACCTGCAGCACTGTCTGCAGCTCTGCAGCCCCCAGCACAAGCAGCACATGCAAGTGGTGGAGCCAGTGCAGAGGAGGCCACCAAGATGCAGCTGAGAGGGCTGCAGCAGCTCTGCTGTGAGCACAGGCACAGAGAGTTGGGGCTCTGCAGCCTGGAGAGGAGAAGGCTGCCAGGAGACCTTGCAGGATGTGAAGGGAGCTGCAGGAGTGCTATGGTGGGACTATTGACAAGGTCTTATTATGACAGGAGGAGAAGGAATGGGTTTAAACTGTCAGAAGGGAGATTGAAACTGGATGTTAGGAGGAAGTTGTTTGCAGTGAGGTTGGTGAGACACTGGCACAGGTTGCCCAGGGAGGTTGTGGCTGCTGCCTCCCTGGAGGTGTTCAAGGCCAGGTTTCATGAGGCCTTGAGCAACCCACTCTAGTGGGAGGTGTCCCTGCCTATGGCAGTGAGTGGAACTGGCTGAGCTTTGAGGTCTCTTCCAACCGAAACCATTCTATGATTCTGTGTGGTGCTTGAGGCTATGGTCTAGTGATTAGGGATGCTGCGATGAAGGTTGGGCTGGATGATCCTGGTGATCCTTTCCAAACATAGCAATTAATAATGATTAGATGTTGTGCTGAGGGGCTTTGGTTTAGTCAAGGACTTGTCAGTGTGAAATTAATGATTGGAGTCCATGATCCTGAAGGTGTTTTCCAATCTAAGAAATTCTGTGATTCTCTGACCATGCGTCTGAATTGCTTCTCTACATCACTCTTTCTCCAGTGCCCTTATTTGGTGTAAATTTTAGTACTCCAGTCTTCATGCACTACATATGTTAAGAGTTCATCTCTAAGGACATGGAAGGAAAGAAGATCATCAGATTCATCATCAAAGCGAAATCATGTTTGAAAATCTATGATGTGACTCAATGGGTAGATGAAGGGAGAGCAGTGGATGCTCTCTACTCCTCAAGCCTTCTGACACCATCTCACATAGTATCTTCATAGGTGTCCTGGTATGGGTGTGACAAACACCCTAGAATTGGTCCAATCCCTGGGGTCTCTCCTCCCCGTCCTGTTCAAGGTCCAGTAGGGGTTGAGGGGTGGGGGCACCCCACGTGGCCCCGGGACCCAGGGAGACCTCGAGGTGCACATATGCGTGGGGCTATTTTGAACCAGTTGGTCAGTCAGAGAATGCTGGATACCTATTGGTCAGTTTCACACGCCCCCTAGGGTATTTAGGAGGGGCACAGCGACCGTTAGAGCCCCTTCTCCAGCTCCTCCTCATGCTGTGAGGAGCTCAAGCGTCAGCGCCCGCCATTCTCGGCCACGTGCAGCAGCGAAGGTAGCAGGCAGCAAGGCATAGCAGCTTTCCAGAGAAGTGGCAAGACTAACCTCTCTCTCTCTATCTCTCTCTCTCCTACTCTCCCTATCCGGGCTAAGTCAGGTTTTTTCCTTCTTCCCCTCGGGTTCGGGAAGGAGAGTTGTTTCCCCCTCGTGCTCCGCGGGCATTTATAGGCACGGTCAGGATCTATTTTATATGTAACCTCTCTGTTTTCTAAGTTCTGATTGTTAAATCGTTGCACCTGGCGTTTTGAGCAACTCGTGCGTTTGTTTTCTGCCGACCGGAACCCAAAGAACCTTGGGGGGGGGCACCAGGACCCCCCTCCACGGGATATCGAACCTAATTAGACGATATCTCATGACAATAGGCAAGCTCAGGAAGTCTGGGTTAGAAGAGTGGGCAGTTGTGGCGGGGCAGGGCACAGCCCCACCAGAGGTTTGAATGGGGTGCGAATTGTGTCGGGGCGGGGTGCTGCCCTACCGGAGGTTTGAATGGGGTGCGAACTTTGGCAGGGCATGCCCAGTCCACCACCCCACCAGAGGTGTGCATGGGGCAGGAAACAGTCTTCCTCCCTCCCCAGCTCTGTCACCAGAGGCTTAGTACAATAGGTGTGAAGTGCCTTCTCCCACCCTCCGTGGGCTTGAACAGGGAGGGAACAAATCACCCAGGTATATATATGGCAGCTGGACAGACTGCAGCAGGACCTTCACCAGGACTTGCACGGAGCTGCACTCGGAGCTGCACTCAGACCTGAACCGGGACCTTCCCTGGAACCTGCACCAGGACCTGAATGGACCTGAACACGGACCTGGAGACACGAACCTCACACGGACTTTGAGCCGGACCTTGAGGAGCATCCTGGCTTCTTGCTGCAGGACCTGCCTCTAAGGGTAAACTGCAGCCATTGGTGGGAATACCATGGAGCACCCTTGGCTTTCCCCTGCCTTGCTTCACAATCGTGGCTTCATGAAAGCCCTGCCTACAGTCATCTTGGACTCTGGCAGGCACTGGACTCTGGATGCTGCTGTGAAAGAGACAGTCTCCTGTCTGTAAGTAGGGCAAAGCTGTTTCATGCCCAAACCTTTTCCATTTTTTTTCTGATTTTTCCTGAATTACAAGAAAAGGCATCCTTGTGAAGACTTTTCCCGACCAAATTAGAACCCAAACTTAAACTAATCTACACACAGATTGTGGGTGGGGCTTCTGGAAATTATAAAAGCTACATAATTTATAATTTCTGCCTCTTCATCGCCCACAACCAATACAGCAGTGAGATAGATCATGAACTGACTAAATAACAGAGCTCAGAGGATTGTGGTTGGTGATGTAGAGTCCAGTTGAAAACCTGTAACCAGCATTGTTCCCCCGAGTTCAGAACTGAGTCCAGTCTTATTCAACATCATCAAGGACCTAGAAGAGGGGACAGAGTGCACTCTCAGCAAGTTTGCTGATGATACACAACTGGGAGGATTCACTGAGACCGGACAGACTGGAGAGCTGGGCAAAGGGGAACCCAGTGATGTTCAACAAGAATAGGTGCCAAGACCTGCACCTGGGAAGGAACAAACCAAACATCAGTACAGATTAGAGACTGACTTGCTGAAAGTAGCTTCATGGAGAAGGACTTTGGAGTCTTAGCGGAGAGCAAGTTAGCCATGGGACAGCAATGTACCCCTGTGACCAAAAGGCCAGTGGTGTGCTGGGGTGAATTAAGAAGACTGTGTCCAGCAGATCATGGGAGATTCTCTTCCTCCTCTTCTCTGCCCTGTCAAGACCATATTTGCAGTGTTGTGTCCAGTTCTGGGCTCCCCAGCTCAAGAAAGGCATGGATACACTACAGATCATCCAACAAAAGGCTAGAAGGAGGATTAATGGTCTGGAACATTTGTCTTAGGAAGAAAGCCTGAGAGATCTGGGGCTGTTTAGTGTGGAAAAGAGAAGACCGAGAGGCTGTCCTATTAGGATTACAAGTATCTGAAAGGTAGGTGTTGAAAAGAAAGTGGAGGTCTCTCCAGTGATGTCCTGTGATAGGACAAGGAGCAATGGACACAAACCAGAACACAGAAAGTTCCACCCCAGCATGAAGAAAACCAAAGGGTGACGCAGCACTGACACAGGCAACCCAGAGAGGTTGTTGGGGTCTCATTCTCTAAGAGATTTTCAAGACCCATCTGGATGTGCTTTTGTGATCCTGCTTTAGCAAGGGCATTGGACTCAGTCTTCAGAGGTTCCTTCCAAGTTCTGTGATTCTATGATTAAAACTTTTCTTTTTTAGTTAACAAGCTGTGTTTAAGTAGGGACTGTTCAGACACAAGCTGCAAATGCACAATGCCACCTAGGAATAGATGGGATTACTTCACTTCAGCCATCTAAAAAGTTAGGTGTTTAACCTAGTCCCAGAGGATACTTCCACAGCCAGTGAAGCTCCACAGTTACCTCTGGACAGCAGATACCTCACCCTGGGTACCAAAGGTTGTGCTGGTGTAAAATACCTGAACTTCTTACTTAAGATGTGTCTTCATTAACCATAGGAGAAACTTAAATTCCAGCTCATTGTATCACCCTTGGGCAGCTAAAATTAGGTCAAATGACTCCCATCCTTTCTGACAGTGTTGTGGAAGGCCAATATAGGCCAGTAACACACGTCCTGGCTTGTCCAGGCATGACCCCACAATCCCCTTCACCCTCTGATGAAGGAAAGAAGACAAAAGGCTTGGAGACACCCAGTCTGCTGTGGGGGAAAACCAAGGTGTATACACTTGTTTATGCACGGCCTGTGTTTTACCAAATACAGGTAAAGCAAGCCCTGGTTTCACCTAATATGGTCAGTTTTGGCAGAGTGCCATTCTGATTGGTGAATCTCAGTGGCCAAAGGAGCCATCACACTTGGGCTATGGATAAAAGATATGGGTGAAGTAAAACAAAATCCTCTGCTCTGCCTCATTCTGATCTGCTTTGCCATGCTCCAGACCAACTTTGCTGTGTGACAAGGAATCACGACCAGATCAGAGATCATCTAACCCCCAGCTTCTTGCTAGAGCCCTGGGAGAAACTCCCAAAGCCTCCAATGGGTACCAAACCACTGGCAGCAACCCCACCAAGTCTGGGGCTATAATGCAGCCCTGGGAATCTGGAGATACTACTAGTTTATGAGTAACTATTCTAAAAAGTCTCTTTGTAATTAAAGTTCTGATTTGTTCCTATAAGCTCTGTTGTGCCTTCTGCTTCATCGGAAAGGAGCCTCTTGGGTACCCCTAGAGGGCAAGAAGCATATTGACTGCAAGGATCTCTTTCCAATAGCTCAAATTAAATGTTTGCATTTCTGGTTTTCTTAATTGTTTGAATTGCCTGTTTATTCTGTGAAAATACTCACAACTGGACAAAGCACTGCTGGAGAGGAGGGCCCAGAGAGTGGTGCTCTATGGAGTTAAATCCAATTGGTAGCTAAGCACTAGTGGTGCTCCTCAAGAATTTGTATTGGGAACACTTCTTTTAACATCTCTTTGATGACTTTGACTGAGGCACAGAGAATGTCAGCAGTAAGTCTGCAGATGACACTGAGTTAGGTGGCAGTGCTGGTTCTAGTAAGTGTAG
Source organism: Psilopogon haemacephalus (assembly GCA_013396835.1). Taxonomy (NCBI): domain Eukaryota; kingdom Metazoa; phylum Chordata; class Aves; order Piciformes; family Megalaimidae; genus Psilopogon; species Psilopogon haemacephalus. The sequence goes on from VWZI01007350.1 coordinate 14,857, forward strand.
AGAGGCTCTGCAGAGGGATGTGGATAGGCTTAGATCAATGTGCCAGCATTAAAGGGAGGAGCTTCAACAAGGCCAAATGCCAGGTCCTGCACTTGGGTCACAACAACCCCAAGCAGTGCTACAGGCTTGGGGACAGTGAGGCTGGAGAGCTGCTGGCAGAAAGGGACATGGGGGCTGTAATGGACAGGAGCTGAGTGTGAGCCAGCAGTGTGCCCAGGGCAGTGAGTGTGAGCCTGCAGTGTGCCCAGGGAGCTGAATGTGAGCCAGCAGTGTGCCCAGGGCAGCTGAGTGTGAGCCAGCAGTGTGCCCAGACAGCCAAGCAGGCCAATGGCATCCTGGCTGGAATTTTAAATGTTGTGTCCAGCAGAAGCAGGGAGGGAATTGTCCCCTTGGACTTGGCTCTGGTGAGGCCACACCTTGAGTGTTGTGTTCAGTTACAAGAGAGCTGTGGAGGTGCTGCAGCAGGCGCAGAGAAGGGCAACAGAGCTGGGGAAGTGCCTGGAGAATGAATCTGATGAGGAGACACTGAGGGAGCTGGGGATGGTTAGGCAGAGAAGGCTGAAGGGAGACCTCATCACTGTCTACAGCTACCTGAAGGGACACTGTAAAGAGGCTGCTGCTGGGCTCTGCTCACAGGGAACTGGAGCCAGAATAAAGGGGAATGGCCTCGAGCTGAGGCTGGGGAGGTTTAGATTGGACATGAGGAAGAAGTTTTTCCTGGAGAGAGTGGTGAAGGACTGGAATGAACTGCCCAGGGAGGTGGTGGAGTCACCCAGCCTGGAAGTGTTTCAGGATGGTTTGGATGTGGTGCTTGGGGGATGAATCTTGTAGAGCAGGGTTCTAGGTTGGACTTGGTGATCCTGAGGGGCTTTGCCAACCTGCATGTTGCTGTGATTCTATGAACTGTGCAGTCAAACCTTATAATAAGTTTTTGTGTGAGATTTAATAAGTATTTTTTTTCCACACTTCATTAATTTTTGCCTGGATTAATTAATATTCATTACAGACAGGCCTCAGTCTGTCAGTCTGTTCAGAAGCTTCCTGCAGGAATTGCTGCTACTCTAGCCAATGCTGCCACCACTCTGCACTATAGTTTCAGTCTGCAGTCATATATGACAGGATGAGGGAAATGGGTTTCAACTGGCAGAGGGGAGATTGAAAGTGGATGTTAGGAGGAAGTTGTTTGCAGTGAGGGTGGTGAGACACTGGCACAGGTTGCCCAGGGAGGTTGTGGCTGCTCCCTCCCTGGAGGTGTCCCTGCCTCTGGCTTTGGGGAGCTGGAACTGGCTGAGCTTTGATGTCTCTTCCAATGTAAACCATTCTATGATTCTATGACATTTTTTGTCCTTAGTTCTTGTAGTTCCTGCCATGCTTTCAAAATCTCCCCCACACTTTCTGCATTATTTCTGTTGTCTCAATATGTGTGCTGGAGTCTGAGGTTCCTCATTCTCAGCATTAGCTTTGTCACTGTCTGTCATGACATCAAAATTTCCTTTTCTCCTGATTTTCAGTGATGTTGAGATAAATTGAGGTCTGACCTATGTTAAAATCAGTTACCCAGAATCTACAGAAATGTCCTGATGCCTTCAAGGCATCAGGCACTTCAACTGATGACCTTCTTCAAGTAATCTGACCTTCTGGATAGCTGAACAAGTACTCCATGGATGAGCCAGAACTTATTTATTGTTAACACTTACAATGCTTGACTGGCTGTGCTGGTTACTTCCCCTTAGAAGTGCCTTGGCAAAGAAGCAACGTTAAGAAGACAACTCAACAGCTCTCAAACCTCTCCTTCCTTCCTGAAAGACAGCTGTCATTGAGATATGTGCTGGTCTGGATTAATTGGAGGATTTTAATGAGAAATTACATTATTGGCTGAGAAAGGATGAGGGGGAATGGGTTCAAACTGATGGAGGGGAGATCTGAATGGGATGTTAGGAGGAAGTTCTTCACAGTGAGGGTGGCGAGGCACTGGCACAGGTTGCCCAGGGAGGTTGTGGCTGCTCCCTCCCTGAAGGTGTTCAAGGCCAGGCTGGATGAGGTCTTGAGCGTCCTGTTCTAGTGGGAGGTGTCCCTGCCTATGGCACAGGGGGGTTGGAACTGGATGATCTTGGAGGTCTCTTCCAACCTAGACCATTCTATGATTCTATGATTCCTTCACACATAGCTTTACTGAAAATATGTAAGAGTTAGAACCATAACACAGATAAGACAGAGCTGTTCAAGCTGCTCTTGTGGTTGCATCTCTCTCTCTCTCCCTGCCTTCTAGCTGGATCTGAGTAACTCCACTAACCAGCTTCCTACTTCTTAACCCCTCTGGCTGATCTTCACAGTGAGGGTGGTGAGACACTGGCACAGGTTGCCCAGGGAGGTTGTGGCTGCTCCCTCCCCGGGGGGGG
>VWZI01007353.1:0-45074 GCA_013396835.1 Psilopogon haemacephalus
TATTAATATTAAATTCATAATTAATGAAAAAACTACCACACAGCTGAAATATACCACTGTTGCCCTGGAATAAAAATCTTCACAGGGGTCAGGGAGAGAATTTTGCTTCAAAGTCACTCAGACAAGGGCTGTGGAATAATTAATGTGGCTAATATTTCCTGATTTATTAAAAGCATCAAAAACAACATTGGATGCTAATTCAGTTAAATTTAGGCCTACATAACCTAAATAGTTACCATAATCACTATTATGATTATATATAGTCTCTAAGAGCCAGATCATTGATATTATTTTCCAAGCTTTGCAAAAAAATGCATTGGATAATGGGTACTCAGCTCTTAAGAAAAGAAAGGAGCAGGGGAAGCACTGATGAACTGTAAACCTGCAAACTTCAGAAGGAAAATGTAATGCATTGGGTTGGGAATAACTATGGGGAATGAATGGACTAAGCCTCCTCTGTACTAAAGCACATGCAGGACAGTTAAATCTATTTCCACGGCATGTTAGGTTTTGTTCCCCTCTTTTCAGGCCATGCCCAACTAGAAACACTGTGTTCTCTAGGAGACAAGAAAACCAAATGGGATACCACCCTTGTAGAAGGAATTCAAAAGCTGCTGAAAGTGATAAATGGCAGTTAGTACAGTATATCCCGAGGCACTGATTGTAGATGTAACAATGTTGGTTTGAAATGGGTCCAGCACCTTTCATTAGGGGATTTATCTTTTGATTAAATTATGCAGAAATACCTTTTGAAATCAAGCTGAGATTCTGCTGTCATTATTCACACTAAATAATACCCACTCTCAAAGTACAGAGCTGCTAAGTGGTAATGAATGTGGCAGGATTTTATCTTGATTAGTGACTGCTTCCACCACTACATTTGTTATTTTCTTTAGATACTAAAATTACTTTTCCCTTTGCAAAACTGAAAGTTTTGCATTGTAGTACAGGTGGGGATGTCAACAATCAAACGTTAAACTGAAATCTCAGGCGGCATGTTACCTATGTACTCAAGAGCACTTACTGTCACTAAGGGAAAGCCATTAGCAAGAGGTGAAAATTACATAGGTGGCACAAATGGAGGAAAAAATCTTAGAGGTTTGTCAAAAATAGGCAAAAAGTATTTTTGAGTTTAGAATGTGTCTTTTCTTGCTTTCTCCTGCTTTGGAGAAAACGCTGGAAAAGCAGAAAACAGACATTTGGAAAGGTCTCTGCTTCCTCTTGCATCCAGCCTTTATGCCTCTCTGTGGTGGTTATCCACCTTGCATAAAGGAGGAGCAGAACCCTGACTCATGCAGGAAGTCTGTCATAGCACTGACAAACATTTGCAACACAGTGGCAGGTGACCTTGCAGTTTTGTTCTTCATGCCTCTTCCCACATCTGGAGCTTTACTACTGCTAGCAAATACCTGCTAAACCTGTGCACCTGAATGATGTGCAAAACTTTAGCAGTTATTTTTAGTCTCAATATAAGAAGCAGTCACTGTAGATCAGTAGTCTTCTGAACTTCTATCTAGAAAAGTATTAAATCTGTAATTGTAATCAATCAGACCTAAAGATAATTATTTTTAATATGTGTATTTATGTTGTGTGGATAGAGAAAGCAGTTATAAAAATACATACCAAAAACAACAGTCAGACCAAAGAAGATTGAAAGTAGTACCTTTCCAAACCTTTCTAAAGGGCTTCTACTGGTGAAATGTTAATCCTGCTAGTTGACATGTATGTACTATTGAATGGCTACTACAGTTTGAAGAAGAAAAAAAAAAAAGGCCTTTTTCTCAAAGATAAAAGTCAGTGCACAGTGACTGGCTTGAGAGCAGCCCAGAGGAGAGAAACTTGGTGGTGCTTGCGGACGAGAAGCTCAATATGAGCTGTCAGTGTGCTCTTGCAGCCCAGAGAGCCAACCAGAGCCTGGGCTGCATCAAGAGAAGTGTGGCCAGCAGGATGAGGGAAGTGATCCTCCTCCTCTGCTCTGCACTGGTGAGACCCCCACCTGGAGTATTGCATCCAATTCTGGAGCTCCTGTTATAAGAAGGATATAGATGTGCTGGAAGGTGTCTAGACAAGGACCATGAGGATGATCAGAGGGCTGAAGCACCTCTGCTATGAGGACAGACTGCAAGAGTTGGGGCTGTTCAGTCTGGAGAGTAGGCTCCAAGATGGCCTCATTGTGGCCTTTCATTATCTTAAGGGGACTACAAGAAAGCTGGGGAGAGACTTTTAAGGATGCCAGGTAGTGATGGGACTGGGGGGGAATGGAACAAAGCAGAAATGGGTATATTCAGAATGGATGTTAGGAAGAAGTTCTTCAGCATGAGGGTGGTGAGACCCTGGAACAGGTTGCCCAGGGAGGCACGTCCCTGGAGATGTTTATGGCCAGGCTGGATGCGGCTGTGAGCAGCCTTATCTAGTGTGAGGAGTACCTGCCCATGGCAGGGGAGTTGGAACTAGATGATCCTTGTGGTCCCTTCCAGCCCTGACTGATTCTATGATTTAAGCTTTATTAACCTTTTCCTATAAATGTTATTACCTGTCCAAGGCCAGGCACAAATTACTTCAGAAACAGACAATAAAAGAAAACAGAGTAATCATAGGCTCTTTGTAGCAGAATCAGAGCACCCACCTGAGCAACAGTCCCCCAGCTCTTAAAATTATGTGTAACATCAGGCTGTGACTAAAGCAAATGTTATCTCAAGCAGTGGAACTGTTTGGCCCAAGCTCATCAAACCACAAAAGTGGAAATTCCTGCTTCTGGCAAGCAAGGGCCTCTGGTAAATGATTGCAGATGTTTTAGAATGCCAATTAAGTTATATAAATTATATTCAAATGCATTTTAATGAATCTGACATCTGGCAGATGAAATGTAGGAATGTAAGCTACAAGGAAATTATTTTTATTTGTCTGAAGCTGGTAAATACAAGTTATATGACTTTACAGGTATCCTTCACCCAAATTGTCTATGGGGCTTACAGCAAATCAAGGGATATTAAACTCCCAAGTCAATGGGTTGTTGTTTGTTTTTATTTAGATGATTTGCAAAATTAGAAGAGTTCAAAAACGGTTTTCAGTTTAATCTCCCCTTGATAAGGACACAGTGCAGCTCAGTAATGCTGTTTGCTTCACAAAGGTTGCCTATGAATTTGCCAGTGACACCAAGCTGTGTGGTGCAGCTGACAGCTGGAGGGAAAGGATCCATCCAGAGGGACCTGGACAGGCTGCAGAGCTGGGCCCAAGCCAACCTCATAAGGTTCAACAAGACCAAGTGCAAGCTTCTCCATCTGGGTCAGGGCAATCCCAAGCACCAATATAGATTGGGCAGTGACTGGCTGGAGAGCAGCCCTGAGGAGATGGACTTGGGGGTACTGGTGGACCAGTATGAGCCAGCAGTGTGCTCTTGCAGCCCAGAGAGCCAACCAGAGCCTGGGCTGCATCAAGAGAAGTGTGGCCAGCAGGGCAAAGGAGGAAATTCTGCCCCTGTGCTCCACTCTGCTGAGACCCCACCTGGACTACTGTGTCCATCTCTGGATCCCCTGTTACAGGAGAGATCTGGAGGTGCTGGAAGGTGTCTAGAGAAGGGCCACGAGGATGATCAGAGGGCTGGAGCACTGCCAGACTGCTTAAACGGATGCATCATGGACTCCATGCAATTCAATGTGAATTAGTAGAAGCCCTTTATTACCTGTTACACCTGTGTTTATATAGACCAAGTACCAAGCACTACGCCTACAAATATTCATCCATCAGCATAACCTAGGCAAGCACAACCCCAGTCATTAGCATAGATAACCTGCATCCATTATGTCATGTGAGGGCTGCTGCCATGCCATGGAAGCCCAAGTCAGATGGTCTGCGTATCATGGACTGTTTTCCTCAACTGTGTGTACCAAGGCCAGACTGCTCATTATTTCACATTCCTACAATTCTCCCTTTTTGCTTTACAAAAGCAGAGCCTATCGCAAGAGATGACAACCACAGAATCTTGAACATTATTATACAGAACAACTGGATGAACAAAACAACTATTCCCATCTTTCCCATACCTCGAGCTGGTATCCTGTTTGTAGCACAGCCCATTTCTCCTAAAAGCATTGCTGAAAGCTTGTGCCTTAAACCAATTAATAATGATTCTAATCATTAACCACTTATCATATTCTATTACAATCATCAACTACGTAACATACTTTATTCTAATTACTTAAGACTTATAATTACCTAGAATTTATTACTTCTATTACTCCTATACCCCTATTAATATCACCTAATACCACTGATGTTACAAGTATGCATTCTTCTTCTGTATTTCCCATGCCAAAACAGTCTTATGCATATCAAAACAGTCTTATCCATTAGCTTTTAAAGTCTAAGATCTATTGCAGTTGAAAACTAACTCTAAAAACATTACCAAGATTTGCATCTGCAACGAAACTAAAACAATCTTCAGTAAAGTACAAATTCAACACTGCCACTTTAAAAGAAGACAGCTCTTGCAAGAAAAGGGAGGGGGGAAAGTGGGAGAAGCAAAGCCATGCAGGCTCCAAAAAGCAGCCGCGCGGGGTTGGGGGAAGGGCAGAGGGGGCAGCAGCTCCTCGGCAGAGAAGGAATTAGAAAAAATCTGCAAAGAAACGAAAACAAACCCTTCCACAGACCAAACAGGGAGGGCAACGCTCCAACAGTTAGTTCCGTGATGCAATCTGAGACAGGAGTCTGCGGGCGGATGTTTTCTCCTGCTGATTCGGAGCAGTGCTCGATGCAGGAACAGCTTCCTCAGCTTGGACCTAGGACTGTCCCCAGAACCTTCTGCGCCACAGACGCATATGTGTACACCGCTCAGCCACTGCAGTTGGTCCACAGATGGTAGATATTTCTCTCACTGCAGACTCTTAGTAGCGCTCGCTGCAGGGCCATCTTTGGCTAGGTCCTGGACCGGCCCGGAACCCGCCAGACTCGATCTGGTAGATCTTACTCCTTGCAGCTTCACCTCTAGTTGCCACAGGGCATGATACATGTAGCATCTCATTAATAGCTTTCTCTCCATAATCGCTTTAGGAATACAAGTCTTGAAGTGCTCTTTTTAAAGGCAAATTGTGCTTTATGTTCAAAACAAATTAGCAAAGTTCTTACAGTTCATTTTCTGCATTTTTCAACACTTCTAATATATTCATAGTAGGGTCTAAGATAGAGAAGAGAGAGACTTTAGTCTGTAGGAGTCTTAGAGAGAGGATATCAACCTATTACTTAATCACTCTCTTAGAGAGGATATGCAACAGAAGCTTCATAGTACACATTTTCTTCTCTAGTTACATTGTTTTCCCCTGGCCATTCACTCTCTAGGGTGTCCGTCATGACATTCCTTTACATTCTACAGTGCTCACGCTGTGGCACAGTCATGGTCCAGCTGAGCCACTCCTCCAGCCAGGGCTTCTTCGCTAGGCAGTGATTTTCCACTCACCACAAGTTCTCTTTTTGGATCGTGGCATCCATAATCACATTGGGCAGCACCACTTGTCAGACCACAGCGAAGGATGCACCGTGGGCTCCATGCAATTCAATGTGAATTAGTAGAAGCCCTTTATTACCCGTTACACCTGTGTTTATATAGATCGAGTACTGAGCACCACGCCTACAAATATTCATCTGTTAGCATAACCTAGGCAAGCACAACCCCAGTCATTAGCACAGATAACCTAGTCCACCTGCATCCATTATCTCATGTGAGGGCTGCTGCCATGTAATGGGAGCTCAAGTCAGATGGTCTGCGTATCACAGACTGTTTTCCTTAACTGCGTGAACCAAGGCCAGACTGCTCATTATTTCATGTTCCCACAGAGCACCTCTACTATGGAGACAGAGAGAGTTGGGTCTGTTCAGGCTGGAGAGGTGAAGGCTCTTAGGAGACTTTATTGTGGCCTTCCAGTATCTGAAGTGGGCTACAAGAAAGCTGCTGAGGGACTTTTTAGTGTGTCAGGAATGGGGGGAATTGAGCAAAACTAGAAATGGGTAAATTTAGATTGGATGTTAAGAAGTTCTTAAGCATGAGGGTGATGAGACACAGGCACAGGTCGCCCAGGAAGGTGTTTGAAGCCTCAATTCAGGATGTTTTTAAGGCCAGGCTGAATGTGGCAACCTTATCTAGTGTGAGGTGTCCCTGCCTGTGGCAGGGGGGTTGGAGATAGATGATCCTTGTGGTCTCTTCCAGCCCTGACAATTCTATGCTTCTATTCTATGAACTGGGATAGTTAATTCAGATTTACAATCCCTTCTGCTTTAAAAAAAAAAAAAAATTAAAAAAAAAAGGCGGGAATTATCTGTAGCTCCCTTATGAGTTATTAATTTAATCAAAGTGGCACTGATTTCACATGTGGATTTAAAGCAGTGTGAAGCTTTTTATCTAAATGTTTCAGAGGTGTTTTTTCTTATCTCGTAAAGAAAAAAAAGTTATTTAACCCTCAGTACATCTGACTAGCAGCAAATGTGCTCTGTGCAATAAATACAATGTTTCTTTTTATTACATAGGAAGATTCCCAATATTACTGTACATTTATGCAAGCAGTTCTATAGGTTTCCATGATTGAGTCATCCCCTCCAGATGTGTTCATTTTTGTTTCTCACATGAAATAAAAGCTTTCACTTCAGCTGCCAACAGTTTTCCTGCTTTGACTAAGCCAAGTGTTGACACAAATTACCTGAATATAGGTTCCTTCCAGACCTTCAGAAGAGACTGTGGCTGGCATCCAGAAAGACTCCTATGAGTGTTGAGTATCTAGGGCCTACAGTGTAAACATTTTTGCCTTGTCCACAACACCGCTTTGTATCTGCCAAGCGAACACTTTGTCAGACACATCTCTGGAGGCCAAATGGTACTGTAACAGAAATAAAGCCAGTGTTCTGCAATCAGACATTGATTTTAAATATTGCGTTCCAATTCAGAAGGCTTGATTGGATGTCTTAGAAAAGGACTGGAAAAAATTAGTCTGTTTAGAAACCAGCTCTTTCAAGGCAGCCTGAATGCTCAGAGCATTTATTTTAATAACTTCATTAAAACATAAGAAACCTCAAAAGCTAGCTAACACAAATGCAATATTATGGGAAGAGAAATGCATCCTCGGTGTCATGGCCTTGCTATAAGCCATATATCTAAGCATAACTCTGAATATTAAGGGCAAAGAAAACAGCCTTATTAGAAGACAAAAGCAAAATAACCAACAAACCACAACAGCTGCATTTTCAGCTAGCCTAAGCCTAAAGAATCCAACAGAGATCACTACCAACATGTACTTACTACTTACTGTGAGGATTTCTACAACATCTGTTATCTCAGTACCTCTACTGTCATAGACTGACAGAGCTCCCAACAGCAGATGGCTGCAGCAATACATCTCTCAATACTTGTGGGCTCCTACAGTGGTGACCAAATCAGGCACCAGATCTCCATCACGTTGAAATCTTTCTCATCTGCCGGGAAGAACATTTCTGTGGCTGATATCTTCCATAAGACTGGGCAGTAGGGAGGGGTGGTCTTGTCTGAAATGGTCCTCTTTCAGTGGATAGGTGCAGCCTTGGGCAGTTGTTTCTGCCAATCACAGTATCAAACCATTTCTTCCTCAAGGTAAAAGCCGAAGTAGGCAATTCTAAAATCAAAACACACTCCAAAATACAAGGTATTCCTCCTAGGAGCCATGTTAAAGGATACACAGACGCTCATATTCCAGGGCATTTTGGAGACTCTTATGGCAAAACTGTCAGGTAATTGCCCATTTTGGAGTGAGCACACAAGTTCCACTGAATCCTATGCTACAGGCTACTGCACACAATAGCATATTGTATTAGAACCATCAAATGTGACAGTTCCTGCAAAGCAGCAGGGTCATATTGTTCCATTTTTTCAGCACTGTGCTTAAAGGGATGGAAAAGAGATTGCCCCTGCTGATTACCAGTTAAGTTATACAAAAGCTGTAGGCATTGCGCTCAAAAACCTCAGGACAAACATTGTGCCACAAAAGCTGCTGATCTCAGTAGGCATTGGAACAGATTCTTGATCTGCAAAAGGAAGGAAAGCTGATTGCATGTCTGCATCTCATTAATTGTGCACACTGACCAAAGGCACTGGAGGTCAGCATCCAGCACCCAGCTGTGTGGACTTTGCCAGGCAGTAGTCATAACTGTCTCTTGTTGCTGTTGATTCCCTACACATACCCACCTCCAAAGGGAGAGATGAGAGTCCTCTTATTCTGCTATTGGAACAGCTACATCTAAAGAATGCATTTTGTGTGTGTTTGTGTGCATGATCTTACTGATTAAATTACAGTGTGGTTTTATTTGGTTATGCAGTCCCAAAGCAAATGTGAGAGAGAGTGTGTGTGTGTGTGTGTGTGTGTGTGTGTGTTAATTACATATATGAAAATGAGATTGTTAATACTTTGGGTTTTCAAACTCTACATGAATTTCATAGCAATGTGAGAAAATGGATGTAGAAATACAGTAGATAGACTCTGGAGTTCCTAAGGAAAATAGTCAGTTCTCTTAGAAGTAGGCTAATTTCTTTTTACCTGCTGAAGATTGCAGCCTATCTTTTCTTTTTATGGGTTTGAAGCAAAAAAAAAAATATATTAACTCAGAAAATGTTTTTTTTCATCTCTATAAATACTGTTTTGATTAGTGCTTAAATGGTTGCAGAAAGTGATGAAAGAATAACAGGGTATTTCCTTTTCAGAACTATGGAAAGTCATGTAAGTTTTTAAAACTGCATCCAGTTCTGGAGCCCCTGTTACAAGAAAGATCTGGAGGTACTGGAGCATGTCCAGAAAAGGGCCACAAGGATGATGAGAGGGCTGGAGCTGATCTGCAGTGGAGACAGATTGAGAAAGTTGGGGTTGTTCAGTCTGGAGAGCAGAAGGCTCCAAACAGACCTTATTATGGCCTTCCAGTATCTGAAGGGGGCTAAAAGAAAGCTGCTGAGGGACTTTTTAGGGTGTCAGGTCGTGATAGAACTTGGGGGGCAATGGAGCAAAACTAGAAATGGGTAGATTCAGATTGGATGTTAAGGAGTTCTTCAGCATGAGGGTGGTGAGACCCTGAAACAGGTTGTCCAGGGAGATGCTGGAAGACTCATCCCTGGAGGTTTTTAAGGTCAGGCTGGATGTGGCTGTGAGCAACCTTATGTAGTGTGAAGTGTCTCTGCCCATGGTAGGGGTTTGGATGCAGATGGTGCTTGGAGTACCTCCCAGCCCTGACAATTCTATGATTCTGTTCTTTAAGACAGCATGATGACTATTTTATTAGCACTGTTGGAGTTTGTAGGGCTTTCTAAAGAAATAGAAACAGTTTCAAACTCAATATTATACATTACTTTAAATCACACATGCTTGTCGTTTGGTTCCATCCGGGCAGGAAAGATTATTAGTTCTCTATGTGATTGTTTCTTATAGGTCTCCTGGCTCTGTTTCCCACATGTAAGCCCTTTGTGTGCAAAGGAAATAAGTATTTCACAAATTAGACCCTTGAGCCTGATCCTGAATTATCCCTGAAGGAAGCAGGGATTGTATGATGGGTAGGGAACTGCAAGTCTTCTCTAGTACACTATGCTGACAAGACCAGTGTAATGACAGAGGGAGTGTATGCTTCAGCGTAAGGAGAGAGAGGCACACAGGTGCTTCTAGTTCTTTGTTGGTATCACTATGTATCTGCTTCATGGATGAGAATTGAAGGAATCTGTCCACACATCTGGCAATGCCAGTGTTCCTCTGGCAGGCATGAGATGCTTATTGTTCAACACAAATGGAAAAGAAGTTTTCCCATTGCCAATTCCAAAGTTTATTTTCTAAAACCTTTCTAACTGAAGGTGGAAGTCCTGTTCTTTCTTCTATTGTTGCAGTCCCCCCCAAATGGTCCCATTATTTATGACAACTAAGGTGCTAGGCATCTAGATTACAGATAAAGGAATCTGTTGGTTGGGGTTTTTTTTCCCTTTTTTTTTCCTCCCTTAACAATATACTTGGTTTTAAACTAAAACCTGCAGGGTTTTTTTTCCTCCATTATACCAGTCTTGTTGAAAAGATAGTGCCAGATGTGTTCTTTTCAAATACTGGATCTATCACCAATCTAACACAATAGAACTCATAAGAATGAAAAGGGAGGTTATTCCTCCCCTGTACACTGGTCAGGCCACACCTTGAGTACTGAGTCCAGTTCTGGGCTCCTCAATTCAAGAGAGATGTTGAGGTACTGGAATGTGCCCAGAGAAGGGCAACAAAGCTGGTGAGGGGCCTGGAGCACAGCCCTGTGAGAGAAGCTGAGGCAGGCTGGGGTTGTTCAGCCTGGAGAAAGCTCAAAGAAGACCTCATTGGTGTCTACAACTACCTAAAGGGAGGTTGTAGCCAGGTGGGGGTTGGTCTCTTCTCCCAGGCAACCAGCAACAGAATGAAAGGGCACAGCCTCAAGCTGTGCCAGGGCAGGTTTCGGCTGGATATTAGGAGGAAGTTCTTCACAGAGAGAGTGATTGGCATTGGAATGGGCTGCCCAGGGAGGTGGTGGAGTAGCCATCCCTGGAGATGTTCAAGAAAAGACTGGATGGGGCATTTAGTGCCACGGTCTAGTTGATTGGATAGGGCTGGGTAATAAGTTGGACTGGATGATCTTGGGAGGTCTCTTCCAATCTTGTTGATTCTATGATTGTATTCCATGGAGTGAGTATCTCCTGAGGTTTTATGGTTGTTAGTGCAGCAACTTCACTTCAGGAAGGGATTCAGATTTTCTTCATCTTTAGCTTATTTATCAAGCTATCTTCTTTCTGCCTTGTTGATGCCTTCCAATACCTGAAGAGATCCTACAGCAAAGCTGCAGAAAGACTTTTCATAAGGGTGTCTAGCAACTGGACATGGAGAGATAGTTCTAAGCAGAGGGAGAGTAGCTTTGACTGGATCTTAGGAAGAAGGTCATTGATACAAGGTTGGTTGCCTAAGGAGGCTGTGAATGCCTCCTCCCTGTGAGTGTTCAAGCAGGATGGATGAAGCCTTGAGCAGCTGAGTCTAATTGAGAGGAATCCCTGCCCACAGTGTGGGGTTTGGAGTATATGACCTCTAAGGTCCCTTCCAACCTAAGCCATTCTAAGATTCTGTGAACATGCTATTGCTCATTCTCCACATGATTTTCTTTTGTTTCTGCTGAGCTATCTTCAGGCTTACAAAGAGCAACATTTCTTACTCTTTTAAAATAAAGATAATTTTTGTGCAGAGATTTCTTACAGCCTGCTAATGTGTTGAATAACTACTGAATAGTAAAATATTTAACTCTCATTAAGGAAAAACACAAACAAAGCGCAGGTCAGGTAGCATCTGTCCAGTATACATGCTGACAGACAAAGTTTTTCATTTGACTGCAAAATTAGATGTTTTGTAACATGAATGACCAGTGTGCAATGGGTGCCATGGCTTAAAGGAAATGTCTTAAAGAATCCCACTGCAAAACTGCGCTTTTTTTTTTTTTTAATGAAGTTAGAAAGGAGAATCTGTAATCTTTGTATTGTGAAATTTGTCACAACAGCATCTATCTCTGGTTTGAGTTTGTCTAAAACCAAATAAAGATACAGACATAAGTTATCAAGCTGTGTATGATCTGATAGTAGGCAGAACCAAATTTTAATTCCTGTTCTTTAAGTAGTGACACATGAGGATTTCAGTATCCAAATGTAATCTTTGCAGCATCTCTGTAGGAATTGCCTCAGGTCAGAGAAGTAAGGGGTTCTGTTTAATCTCAGTTATCTAGTCCAATTCATGAGACCTCTTTTTCAGATTCTCAGTGGTATCATGGAGTACTTTACATATACAGGTCTGCAGGTTTAATCCATTTTTCCAGTGAAGAGAATATGATAATGTCCTGATTGAGCCCTGGTGAGAAACATCTTCAATTCTTGTTGAGCCTCCCTTAGAAGCCTTTACAGTACAGCTGGCTCCAGAGTCAGACTCACTACATTGTTGTGATGGGATGTGTTTCCAGGAAGCTGTGTTGACGTACTTAGCTATATCAGTTGGTTCCCATCAGCAAACCAGCTTGTCAGTGTTTGAGAGATGCTAAAAGCAGTGACGATGAGAGCTTGCAACATAGCAGGTCTTTTAAGTTCAAGGGCCCTGGCTAAGTGAAGAAATGCTTATGTAAGGATGTGACAGCATCAGCAAGTCTTGTGCTGCAAATTGTTTCAGCTGGTTGAGAGTGAAGTTAATTCAGGCTGCTGTCTCATGGGTAAAAAAAATTGAGGGCAGGAATGTTTAATTAAAAGAAGTGGATGCTAGTTTACAAATAAGGTATTTGGGATCTGAATCTGGACAGCTGTGGGGGCAAAGGTGTTTCTGGGAGAGGTTTTTGCTGTTCTCATTCAGAGTCACTTTCACTGGGACCAAGCAGGTTTAAAAGGACTAAACTCCTTCATGGATGGTGAAAGACAGGGACTGACTCCAGACATTCCTGGAAGCTATCCATAGTGTCCCATTGCTCGTGCATATCTACTTCAGGAAGTTATTGTCTGGCTTCTGGTTGGGAAAACAGCACTTGGCAGGAGCAGTCTTTTCACCTGCTCCTGTGCTCAGTCTTTGTGTCTGGTAGCCTCTGAGAGAGAAAGTGAGTTCCTAAATTGATCAAGTTTTCTAACCTGAATTAGTCCAGACTCAAGTATGAGATAGAGTTTGCTTTTGTCTAATCTGTGTGTCGATTACATCTCTCTTATTATCTTGCAGCAGAATGGAGTAGTATAAGAGAATGCACACCAAAGCATAATCATTTGATTCTAAATTAAGTTACTCAGACAAGCACATCTCCCAGCACACACTGCCCTTTGTGTAGCTGGTATGTCCATGGCAGTATGAAATACCAGTCACTGTAGTGGCTAGGTGTTACAGTCCTCCGCTTCAGGTTCCATGAGGTAGCAGGGAAAATGGACTCAATAGCTTCTCAGCCTTGAGGTGGGTTTTGCACTGCTGAAATGTTCCACTGCATTAAGAGCTGACAAAAAGCCCAAAGTTAATAGAAATCTCTAAGCAGTTTAAAATATAGTTCTGTAAGCAGTGGAATTATAAAGCATTATTTCCTTTACATTTTGGAGTGCAACTGAGTATTCTGATGCTTAATAAAATACATACTTGAACTGAAAGTTTTTTTTTCCTTTCTTTTTCACACATGTATTTTCTGCTGTGTAATAAGAGGTGAGACCACATTGGAGCTTTCATCTCATATAGGGATACTTAGGCTTTCTCTATGCTGCCTGCCTGCCTGCATGCTTTCACAAAGGCAAGGAATTTAATATCCTTGAGAAGGATGTGATCCTATCAGATTTGATTGACATTTGCTAATATACTGAAAAGGTATGCTAAGGGGGCAGTCAGTCAGCAGGCTGGTACTTGCTCACAAAGATGACAGAATTATTACCTACGCTGTTTCCTTGGAAACTAAAAAAAAAAACCAAACAAAAACCACCAACAAAAAAACCCCACCACTTTATTATATTGCAAGTCCAACAACAAGCATGCTTTAATGATTCATATTTAAATCTACTGCCATTTTCTTGTCGTTTTTTCCCCCTGATCTCTGGATAAAGCTAATTAATATTTGTTTCCTTTTTAAAATCTAGATAGCTAGATAGCTGTTCCAAATGGTTCCATTCATTCCTCTCCAGTTTTAATTGCATTCCATGGATTGCAGACCCTGGATCTGAATAATCAAAGCCATACCCTGATTTTAGAAAACAAGTGTTGGCACTGTTGGCTTTGTGCTTCAGCAAAGAGCACAGTCCCCAAGCACTTCACTGCTGTGCACTTGCATGCAGTTTTGCTTTCTGCAGTGCATTCAGTGGATAAGCACTTTGGCTTACATTGTTTGCGTGCTGTTTGCTGTATTTCCTCTTTGTTTACAATTCCAGCTTATTTGAATCTTGAAAGGTTAAATGGAGGGGGAGAATAGCGTCACTCCGAGTGTTGTTGTCTGCCCTACCCAGCACCCACATCTTGCTTTTAGAAAAGCCCAGTCGTTTTTCACCACTGCTTTGTTGTACATTCAGATTTGCATTGGCATCTGTCCAGCCCTGCATAGTGTGCAGCAGGGGACGCCCTGCCGGAGAGCATGGATTGTTAGCTCTGAAATTGAGTTACATTTCCATGAAACTTGATTCAGATGTGAGGAACCCTCGGGGAACAGGAGTTTTTTGTTTGTGTGACTGAGATTATATCAATCAAGCATGCTAAATGAGGTGCGTTGTACAAGCAGGGGTGTGTTCCATGTGCTCTTTGTGGCTGTTTTTATTGTGTGCTTGAGAACATGGTGAGATAAATTGATAGTGCTGCCTGCCATCTAAAGACATAATATAGTTATTGTACTCAGACTAATGAAGGTGAAGCTTGGACTTGGCTGAAATTTTGTTACTAACGTTATATCATAACCACAGAGAAGGCAGAAGACCTCAAAGCTGCTTCTGGATACGACTGATGACAGTTCTTAATTAATGATTATCACATTCTGTCATTTACAGAGTCATTAAACAGTCCTACAGCATCTTTGGGTCAGATGTGGTTTCAAGTGATGTCTCAGGACCATAGAATGTCATACTGGTCTGAGTGTATTTTGCTAATCAAAATCATGTCTGGCATATTGAAAGGAATGGTAGCCTTCCTGTAACACACAGCATTTGAGTCTATTTTTAGGGAAAAGGACAGATGGTGCAATTTTTCTGGCAGAGATCCAAGCATTCCCCTCTACCATGCCCTGGTGAGGCTGCACCTGGAATCCTGTGTCCAGTTCTGGGCCCCTCAGTTCAAGAAGGACCTCAGGGAACTGCTTGAAAGAGTCCAGCACAGAGCCAAAAAATGATGAAGCAGAACATCTCCCTTCCGAGGACAGGCTGAGATAGCTGGGGTTCTGCAGCTTGAAGGAGACCGAGGGGTGACTGCATTCATGTTTATGAAAATGTGAGAGGCAGGTGTCAGCAGGACAGAGCCAGCTCTGCTCAGTGATGTCCAATGATAGGACAAGGGGCAATGGGTGCCAGCTGAAGCACTGAAGGTTTCATGTAAACATAAGGAAAAACTTTTTCACTGTGAGGGTGATGGAGCACTGAAACAGGCTGTGGAGTTTCCTTCTCTGGAGACTTTCAAACCCTGCCTGGACACGTTGCTGTGTGACTACTCTAAGTGATCACGCCCTGGCAGCAGGGTTGGACTGGATGGTCTTTCAAGGTCCATTCCAACCTCTAACGTTCTGTGATGCACATGGTGTTCTGTATTAATTCCAGTGTTGTTTCATTGAAAGGTAACATTCTGGTCATATGCAAAACATTCACACTCATCTTTATATTTTTATCTTTGTTTTTCTCTATTAGTTTTTATTTATTCTCAGAAACGTAAGAGCAAAATGGCTCCATCTGCTTGTTTTACCTTTCTACATACATTCAATGTTTATTTTCCTCCTTGTCTCTCAAATTGCATAACACATCTGAAGAAGTAAAAACTGGCTATGACACACAGTTATTCTGCCATTCCACAACACAGTAATAAGACATATTTTCAGATAGTTGTTGATTTCCATCAGATGAAGTTTCTATTTTATCAGGCAAAGGGTGGTAGAACTGAGATTTGGGAGTTTTTTTTAACTGGTGTTTTGTTTAAACATCTACATGGCTACAGAGTCAGTAAAGGCTTATGCTGTTGCAGAAGGTGACTGGATGCTTGTTCTGTGTGTGCATAAATAAGTGCAACCTTTGCGCCTCAAGGAAAAAAGGCACATTGCCTATCATTGACTGTGCTTTTTATTTCTTGTCAACAATTTCTGTGTGAATTTTATATGAGGGTAATAAAGTAGTCTGAATGGCACAAATTCCTAGATGGTCTGAAAGAAAGCTGTGTTCAAGAGAAAAAAGCATAGTCATGAGTATGTCTCACAAACTAATTAGAAGGAAAGAAATGAGATCTATGAGAAATGGTTAATCACTTAACGACATTGTAAGGTTACATGGTAAATAAAAATGCCACATCAGACTCTTGGAGCAAGTCCGGAGGAAGGCCATGAAGATGTTCAGGGTGCTGGAGCACCTGTCCTGTGGTGATGATGCTGTCTATGCATCACTGAAGACCAGGCAGGCTGACACAGTTACAACACAGCTCTAGCAGTGGACATAGGACACAAACCACTGCAGACCAGCATGGTTTTCAATAGCCACACTCACAGGACATAAAGCCTGCCCTTGCCTTTCCAAAGTCCAGCAAGCTGAAGCAGTAACATTCATTTGGATGTGTATTTTCAAACTTTCCATCAACAGATTTGACAGAGTATGCCAACATCACACCTCTAGTTCTACTCTGTTATGGACATGAAGCTCAATAGATTGAATACTACTAAGGGCAATGAAAAGCAGGGCAAGTTTTACTGAAATACTCATCAACTTCTGCCATCATTTTTATTTCAAATAAGAACAATCCATTGATTTTAACACCAGTAGGTGACAGGCGTTACAAACAACAGGAGTTTTGTATTTCTTTGTTTTCCAAGCATGAATAGACCATTGGTACATATTTATCTGTCCTTTTCCATATGCAAGAAAGTGGCATTCAGTTATCCCTAGTCTTTGTAATGGACAGTATGAATGACTGTAACTTTACACTTAACTGTAGAAAAAATATTCCTAAAAATTGTTAATTTTACAATGATTTTTTAAAAACAGGAATGCATAAATGTGGCCAGAATTTGTTTATCTGTCTTGAGGTACAGAATTAGAAGTCACCTGGGATTTCAGTAGTTCTCTGAAACATGCTCAGCAACGTGCTTTTGAAAATCCCATGCATGCTCCAACTTTTAAATATGTTGTGTATTGTACTTTTACCTGAGTTAGTCAGTCACAGACTCCAAATGTTCACCAACTCCACAATTCAGGGCCAACTGGTAATAACTGAAAAGCAGAAGGTTTATGTCTCAGTCACATAGAAACTCTCCAATCCAGCTCTGACAGCACAGAGAGCATGTGGGGTTTGTTTTAATGAACTTGAGGACTTACGTGAAAAAATACACTTTAATACTCAAGCCTTCATAGATACTTTAGGGCTTAAGCTAATGCCTACCTGAGTGCAAACCACTTTCATAATGCTCTTTGTGTGTTTTCCTCCTTTGCTCATTTTTACAGCTTCTCCTCTAACAATGCCAGTTTATACACAATTCAATTATTTCTGATGAATCCTGGTTTTACAACTTTACAAATGACCTTGTAAATGAAAGAGTAAAGCAGTATTTTTACTCCACCTTAGTTCTGCTTTAGTATGCCCCACTGTATGGTATCCTGACAGAACCAGAAGAGTGCCAGATGGTTTTATCACATCTATTCTTGTTTTCATAGCATGTATGAAAGAAATCATAGAATTATTCAGGTTGGAAAAGACCCTTGAGATCATCAGGTCCACTCATCAACTGTACTCTGCCAGGTTCATCCACTGAACTTCCACCCATTACTCTTTGTCCTGTCAATCAGTGATGCCCAGAAGTTGAGGCATAAGAGGTTCCATGTGAACCTGAGGGAGAATTTCTTCCCTGTGAGGGTGATGGAACACTGGAACAGGCTGCCCATGGAGGTTGTGGAGTCTCCCTCTCTGGAGATATTCAAGATCAGTCTGGACATGTTCCAGTGTGATCTGCTATGGATGATCCTGCTCTGGCAGGGGGGGCTGGACCGGATGATCATTTGAGGTCTCTTCCAGACCCTGACATTCTATGATTATGGTTCTATGATTATTGTTTGGCTGTTCTCCTTCACAAATGATCCTTATGTTCAATTTGAAATATGGATTTTGCATGCCCAACTTGGATTAAGCTAAGCATAATTCTGAGCTCTGATAATAAATGCCTGTGTTCAAGAATGGAGAATGACATCTTGTCTTCCACAGTAAAAAAAAAAAAAAACCAACAACCAAACAAACTAAAAAGAAACTCTTCTATGCAATAGTGGTTGATAATATCCTGACAGTTCAGCCTATAATTCTTCAATACAGCAATCATGGTCTTACTGTTTATTTGTACACAGTCTGGAGCCTGTCATGTATCAGGCTCCAGATCAGACTGTAAAGAGACAGTTTATGATGGTAAACTAGCAGCATTGTGAACACCAGCCTTCAGATGAGAGTAAATTCTGACTTTTAAATCATGTAAATATTGTCAATTATCAATCAGATGAAAAATAAAGCAGTATTTTGGGGGTTGTTTTAAAAGGAAGAGGACTGTCCACCTCAAGTTTATCCTTTTTCTAGCTAACTTTTTTCACTTGTGGTAGAGTGCTGCTAATTACTAGACTCTATTTATTCTATAAATGAAGAACAAATTGCACATTGATGAATATTTTCAGAGAGATTAAGTAAACTGATGTTCTGATTGTAGCTTGTGAGATAGAAGAGAAATGCTAAGTACATAAGACATTCATAACCTTAGATCGTGTTTATGTTGTTGGCTGTTTGGGGCAGGGAGTATCTTTTTTTGTGTGCACAGAAAATGAAACCTATTGAAAGAAATCTAGAGAAAAAGACATTTCTGTATCTGAATTACTAATACTGGAATACATCCAATCCCTTTCCAGAATTGTATTGGTCACAAAATGAGCCTCTGAGAAAATTTCTCAACACCAACGACTCTGAACAGAACATCATTCCAGCTAATCATGCTTGTGGTAGTTTGGGAGTTGTTCCTCCTCCCTGCCCCAAAATTGCCCAGGCTAGACTCAGACAGATGGAGGTTAAGGAATGAAGCCTTATATTACAGCTTTGCACAATATACAAGCAGATATTTACAATATATATTACAGATATTTATAGATATATACAATAGCAAGGTAATACAGAAGCACCACAGCCCTCCCAGAGATCAGAGTCCCTAAGAGGGTTTTCCAACCACCCTACCACCTTCCCCCCACTATCTGTCTTACGTGCTAGGTAAGCGAGGTAGATCAGCCAAGGGGGTTAGTAGCAGGAAACTGCTTGGTGAAGTTACACAGATCCAGATAAGAAGGCAGGGAGAGAGAGATGCAGCCTCAACAACTCAGACAGCTCTGACTTATCTTTGTTTGGGTTCTAACTTCTATACATTTCTCAGTAACCTGTGAGTGAAGTGGAATCATCAATGTTTTCCTTTCTCAGCCAATAATCTAATTTCTCATTAAAATCCTCCAATTAGTTCTAACCAGCACAATGCTGCAAAAGATGAAAACAAGAGGAATACATTTTTTTTTCAGTCCTGTGTAAGGAAAAGCTGAGAGCTTGGTGCTAAACATTTGAATAGGGGAAAAAAAATCATAGAATGGTTTAGGTCAGAAGGGACCTTAAAGATCATCTAGTTCCAATCCCCTTGTCATGGGCTGGGACACCTTCCACTAGAACAGGTTGCCTCATCCAATCTGGCCTTCAACACCTCCTGTGAGGAACCATCCGCAGCCTTCCCTGAGCAATCTGTTGCAGTGTCTCACCACCTGCACTGTAAAGAATTTACTCCTGATCTCCCCTCTTCAAGATTAAAAACGTTCTGTCTTGTCCTATCACAACAAGCACTTGTGAAAAGTCCCCAGCTTTCTTGTAGGCCCCCTTCAGGTATTGGAGAGACACTATAAGATATCCTCAGAGCCTTCTTTTCTCCAGACTGAACATCCCCAACTCTCATTATATTCTATACGCATGGGTAAGATTTCCAAGAGAAGAGAAAGACTCTATTTCAGAAATATTGCAATCTTTGCTTAACCTCTGAGTATAGAGAATAAAAATGACTTAGAGAAATGAGCTTAGGAAACAGCTGGAGATTCTTTTTGTTCAGGCTGCTGTGTATGTTGTGCCAAGCAGATCATAGACTACCCACCTGGGAGTGCAAAATGCAGTGTTACAAAATTATAGAACCATAGAGTCACAGAATGGTCTCTGTTGGAATGGACCTCGAAGGTTGTACAGTCCAACTCCCCTGCAGTCAGCAGGGACATCCTCAACTAGATCAGGTTGCCCAGAGTCTGGTCCAGCCTCACCTTGAATATCTTCAGGGATGGGCCCTCAACCACCTCCCTTGGCAACCTGTTCCAGTGTTCCACCACCCTCATAGTAAAGAACCTGTTCCTAATATCCAATATAAATCTCCTCTGCTCTAGTTTGAAGCCATCACCCTCATCCTGTCCCTGCAGGTCTTTGTAAACAGTCTCTCTGCTGCCTTCTTACAGGCACCCTTCAGGTACTGACAGGCTGCTATTAGGTCTCCCCAGAGCCTTCTCTTCTCCAGACTGAACATCCCCATCTCCCTCAGCCTGTCTTCATGGCAGAACTGCTCCAACCCCCTGATCATTTTTGTGGCCTCCTCTGGACCTGCTCCATCAGATCCATGTGTGGCAGGGTAGGGCACTGCCCCACTGGAGGTTTGAATGGGGTGCAAACTGTGGCAGGGCACACCCCAGTCCACTGCCCCACCAGAGTTGTGAATGGGGCAGGAAATGGTCTTCCTCCCTCCCCACCTCTGGTTTGGAATAGGTGTGAAGTGCCTTGTCCCACCCTCCATGGGCTTGAACAGGGAGGGAACAAATCGCCTCAGTGTATATATATATGGCAGCTGGACAGATTGGAGCAGGACCTCACTGGGATTTGCACGGACCTTCACTGGGATCTTCACTGGGACCTGCATGGACCTGCACTCCAACCTGAACCGAGACCTGAACCGGGACCTGCACTGGGACCTGAACGGACCTGAACATGGACCTGAAGACACGAACCTCGCACGGACTTTGAGCCGGACCTTGAGGAGCATCCTGGCTTCTTGCTGCAGGACCTGCCTCTAACGGTAAACTGCAGCCATTCATGGGAATACGGCAGAGCACGCCGGCTTTCCCCTGCCTTGCTTCGCGATCATGGCTTCATGAAAGCTGTGCCTACAGCGATCTTGGACTCTGGCAGGCACTGGACTCTAGACACTGCCATGAAAGAGACTGTCTCCCATCTGTAAGTAGGGAAAAGCTGTTTCATGCACAAACCTTTCCAAATTTTCTGATTTTTCCTGAATTACAAGAAAATCCCTGTGAAGACTTTTCCCAACCGAATTAGAACCCAAACTTAAACTAATTTACACACAAATTGTGGGTGGGGCTTTTGGAAATTATAAAAGCTAGCTAATTTATAATTTCTGCCTCTTCAGTTGCCCACAATCAATACACCATGTCCTTCCTGTATTGAGGTCTCCAGAGCTGGACACAGTACTCTAGGCGAGGTCTCACCAAATGAAAGCCAACAACCTAAGCCTTCATATAGTAGCTAGCTGAAGCTAAAGTAATAGAACACAAAACAAAACAAAACAAAAAAAAAAAAAAAGAGGAAACAACAGTCTTTGGACTAATGTGTTCTGGCATTGAGAACCCTCCTGAACCAACAAGTATTTTAGCCACTCTAGAAATATTATCATGCTCTGCCCCACTTAAGGATTACAAATGGCTATGAAAATGCTCATTTCACTGTAACCAATGTATTGTGCAAGTACAGAAAACATCCACATATTGTAAGAGTATGGAAAACCACCACTAATATTTTTTGTTCCCACTAAAGGCAAGGACTATTTTTAGTATTATGGTGAAGTTCAATTTCAGCATCCTTAAATATTTACGCTGAGGAGAAATGGAACAGTGTTGACAGAACATATTTTATTAATGTAGCATTATGTGATCATAGTCATATGAGCATTATTTCTGATAGATTGTGTGCTAAAGAAAATTTGATCAGTATGAAATCCAGTCAGTGATATATTAGCAATGCATTACAAAATGCATTACATTATTGTATAATATATTACAAAAACAAGATGCCATAAATTTTCCAAAAGATGCCTACAACAATAAACTGAGACTGAGTACCTTTTTTCAGGCACAGTATGCATTTAAAGTATCTATTTGAAGTGCCAGGTCCTGCTTCTATCTAGGTCAGGCCAGTCCCAGGCACAAATACAGGCCGGGTGCAGAGAGGGTAGAGAGTACCTCTGAAGAAAGAGGCTTGGGTGTATTGAGTGATGAGAAGCTCAATGTGAGCCTGCAGCACACTCATGCAGCACAGAAGGCAAATCCTATCCTGGGCAGGATCAAGAGGAGGGTATGGATGTTACAAGTTCTTCACAGCAAGAGTGACTGGCATTGGAATGGGCTGCCCAGGGAGGTGGTGGAGTCACCATCCCTGGAGCTGTTTAAAAGGAGACTGAATGAGGCACTTGGTGATGTTGTTTAGTTAATTAAGAAGGTGTTAGATGATAGGCTGGACTCAATTATCTCAAAGCTCTTTTCCATCCTGGTTAATTCTGTGATTCTGTGATTCTGAGTGTGACCAGCAAGGCAAGAGAGGGGATTCTTCCCCTTTAATCTGCTCTTACGAGACTCTACCTGGGATACTGAGTCCAGCTCTGGTGTCCCCATCATAAGAGGACACAAGTGTTGGAGAGAGTCCAGAAGAGGGCCACAAAGATGACACAAGGAGTGGAATACCTCTGCTATGAGGATAGGCTGAGGATGTGGTTGTTCAGGCTGGAGAAGAGAAGACTCCAATGGGCCATATCTGCTGCCTTCCTAAACCTGAAGGGATCCTACAGGAGGGATGGAGAGGGAGTTTTCATAAGGGGATCCAAGCAATAGGACAAGAGGGAATGGTTTTAAGTTGGGGGAGAGAAGGTTTAGATTGGATCTTAGAAAGAAGTTCTTCAGTTCAAGGATGGTAAGACTCCGGAATAGGCTGCTCAGGGAGGTTGTGGCTGCCTTCTCCCTGGAGGTGTTCAAGGCCAGTTTGGATGAGGCCTTAAGCAGATGCGTTTAATTGAGTGGTGTCCCTGCCTGTGGTGGGGAGGTTGGAGTAGATGATGTCTAAGGTGCCTTCCAACCTGAGCCATTCTATGATTCTGTGAAGTATGTCTTGCATACTGAAGGAAATGTATATTCTTTTGGAAATTGGTACTGACTTTAGAGCTAAGCAGCTCTCTTATGGACTTGAAGCTGATGCTGTAAGGGTGTGAAAAGTTTATCCAGCGTCTATCATGTTTAATATACATGAGCAGTAGATTGCAAAAAAAAGGCATTAAGTTCTCAGCAGAAAATTACTTCCGTGCTGCAGAAGGGGACATGGACTTGTAATGGAGGGGTAATTAACTGAATGAAAGATATTATTTTTTCAAAATTAATATTGTTTATTAATTTTCAATATTCGGAACTCTCGCCACCTCAACCACTAATTTTAATAATAACTGGTTCTTTGCACAGTCATGGGAACGTTATACAAATGAATAACTGGATCTAGAACAAATAACTAGCAATATATAAATATTTAAACCCAATTGAACTTGAAGAAAAGGTTCTTGCAGTCAAAATACCACTTGCCCACTAGATGGACTCAAGGAAGCTCCTTTCTGCTTGTGGCAGAAGGCAGTTGGTAAATTACAAGAGGCTTTAAGTATTTACTCACAAAATATTATCACCTGACTCATGGAGATAGCTTCAGACAGTACACAAATGCTCTCAGGAAATTCTGTTGATGTCTTGTTGGCCACTAGGGCTTCTGATTCTTCCCAGGCTTCACAGGATGCTGGGGAAAGGAAGCAAACAATCTCTAACCTGGAGGTATTTGGTGCCTGTTCCTGGTAAACTTGAGGCAGGCAGTTTCCAGGCAGTTCATGATGGAATAAGGCAGTGAGGCAGAACACTGCCAGAAGCAGAGAGCAATGGTGGCAGGCAGCAGCAGGCAAGCATGAATACAACGGCAGAGCATATTGTGTTACCTGCTCATCTCCTTTTATCAATACAACCCGAAACTAATGGGCATTTGGACACAGAATAGCCAATCAGAATGGCAGTTAGCCAAGCTTGACCATATTAAGTGAAGCCGTAGGCTTGCTTTACACAAATTTGGGAAAAACATAGGCCTTTCACGAGGCAGGCACAAGCCAAGTGCTTACCACAGGATGTAAACAGGAGTAAAACAAGTTTGGGTAAGCCAGATTCCTTAGACTCCATGGCTCCAGGTTCTTTGTCCTCTTTCCCACAGTTGCTTCTCCCCACAACAGAAGGAGGGAGAGCAGAAAAAACTGTCTGGGCAAGCCAGGACGTGTTCAGGCCTACTCTGGCCCATCAGGCCAACCATGACAGGACTATTCTCCTCAAAGAGAGAAATAAAGAAGGAACAAGTGAAAAGTTACATCACATACATGAAGACAGTACATTTTGTTGATATTTATGTATGTAAATATATGTATCAACATACATTTTGTTGATATTTAGATCTGTAAAAGGCAAATTCTTATGAGGGAAATGACACATCTCCTCAGTCTTTAAATTGAACTTCAGGCTGCATGTTGAAAAAATCATTATTAAGGAATTAGTCTAGGGATGAGCATGAACATAATTTTCTAGTTCAACAAAAGGTTTGTTCAATCATGTGGCTGTGTGTGAAAGATGATGTGGAGTGCTGCTCACTGTAAAGCCATGGTTCTGTACATAACACAGTTGTAAATAATTTAGCCAGATGCAAAGCAGTGAAACCAGGTCTGAAGTAAAGGCAATTACATTATTTTGAACAACCCAGTATGTCATATCATTTGTTCACAGAGTGTTCCTTATAGTTTGGATGGTGGATGGTGTGTTTAGAGTCAGCCTTCCAAGCCTCAGCAAATGTGCCTTTTCACTTGCTGGTCTTGACATGTCTAGTGGACCTGACGATCTGAATTGAAATAGGCAGTCTGATTAAAAAATAAGTTGAGATGTCACTAGGCTTTTACCAAAGAGGAAAATATTATTGTTGGCTTTGCCAATAGTAGAAAAAATGAACAGAACAAAAAAGAGTTACAGGAAAAAAGACAGTGTGTCAGAATTATCCTGGTTCTGATCTAGTGGATACACTGTGCTACAATATCTGAAGCAGTGCCCCTGTTGTGGTCCATTATCACCATATAGTATTGTTGGAATTAATAATAATGAAAGACAATCATAAACCGATGATAGAAACAGTGCTGTTCCTACATGGTTTTCTAAGTGGCTAAATAACTGTGTTTGTGGAGATAATTCCATTATAAAGAAAACAAATGTAAACTTTACAGAAAAGCAGTTACATAATTTTGTCTGGTAGGACATTATTGGCCTAATTCTCTGCTGTCTGAACAGCTAAGACTTTGCCAGCGATGCCAGTGATGTGCCCATTTGTTCTAGCAGGGAGCTGTGCACAGTTTTACATTATCTGATGTCTGAAGCGCCTTCTTGTCTTTGCTTTGATAGAATCAATTCCTCACTGTTTTCTCATTGGGGTTGCTTCAAAGCAGGTTTGTACACCATGATTGGGGTTTGTGGCACCAGGACTGAGCCTGGTACTGGGACCTAGCAGGATGTCAGCTAGCATCCAGATGTGTCACACAATGTGAACCTTCTTGTTTTGTGGGGGAGTACCACACTTTCACTGATCAGTGGTCTTTGTTGAGCAGTAGGTGAGGAGTTGTTTCTGCAACCATAAATGCTGTAATTGTGCCTGCCTTTATGTGTGTTACACAGAGCTGTTACTCAAACAAAAATCCCACTGACTTGCCTCTTCTGCACTGCCCGTGTATATCGTATGCCTCATCACTCTGCAACAGGACTTCGTCCAAATCTTACTCCTTAGTTTATTTAAGGTTTTGCATGCAGCATTTTAAATTGCCACTAAATCAAATCTGGAATGCCCTGTTTGTGGAAAACACATAATTATTTTATCAAGAAGATTATCAGTTGCTGCCTATGGAAAGGAAACCTTTATTTCCATTATAGGAGGGGATGGCAGGAAAATAACAGTGTTGACAAAATAGTTTAGGAAATCAAGACAACAGTTTAGAATAAAAGGGCCAGTTTTATGCTCCTCTGAGTTCTACAAAACTCTTGTGAGTTCCTCAAAACTTGACCATACCAAGATTTACACTCCTGGGAATGAGCGCAGCTAGGAGGACTTTTAGGCTTGGAATTCAGAAAGGGTAAACCCTATTTGAAGCAGGGAACTAGATCTCCTCCTTCCTAGGGGAGTCTTTTCTACACTAGGTTACTAGCTACCAGAGTGTAACCATGGCCAAATTATTCCAGTCTTTAAAGTAAGTATTTGATGCATTTGATGGAGGGACTTAAACCTCTTTCACACACCTTTCAGGTTAACTTCCTAACTATTAGGTTCAGTCCTCCTACCTTACATCATTTTTCTGTCTCAGTCTGTTCTGTAAGGAAAGGCCAAACAGGTCGTGGCACCCAAGGCCATGGCCCATTTAAATGATTAAAAATAAATCTAGGGTGGATGATGCTGTGAATGGTAACTAGCTGGCCTCTTGCACTTCTGGAGAAACACCATGATTGAAACCAGTCAACTGATTTTATTACCACTGGGCCAGATGTGAAATGATTGCTGTTCTTCCAGTTGTTTGATTAATTCTGCCAAGACTTAATCTGTTTTCATCTAATCCTTTGGAAGACCTGTAGAGCACCACAAAGATAGAGAGAAACTTTCTCACAGGTAGTTGGAGACAGAACAAGGGAGAATGGCTGCAAGTTGGGAGTGGATACGTTTAGATAGGACATTAGGACAAAGTTTTTAATGGAGAGAGTGGTCAGGCACTGGAATGAGCTGCCCAAGGAGATGTTGGAGTCACCAACCCTGGCTGTGTTTAAGGGTTATTTGGATGTGGTCCTTAGGGATATGGTTTAAGGTTAATCTTGTAGAGCAGGGTTATAGTTTGGACTTGGTGATCCTGAGGGTCTTTTCCAACCTGGATGTTTTTGTGATTTTCTATTGCCACCAACAGATGCAAAGGTAAAGTTGCCTTCTTTAAACACAGCCAAATATATTCACTGTACCAAGCTGGATCTGTGCTTGTAATAGCTTGTAATAGCTGTGAGTACATTTATAAGGTGTTGCTTTAATTAATGTAGCTCAACTATGCAACTGTTCTTAGTTACTAAATCAAATCTGTGTATTCTGCAGTAGCTGTGTTACTGCGCTCTTTGCCGTTCTTAACATGAAATGGTGAAAACCCAGTCTTCAGCAAATGTTACCACATGAGCTAAAACATTTAGAATCAGTAAATGAAGAAAGGACTAGATCAGCTTTCAGAGATCATGGAAGTATAAAATGCCTTGAGTAAGAGAGGGCTTTGAAGATCATCTAGTTCAAACTCCCCTGCCAAGGGCAGGGATAACTTCCACTATCCCAAGTTGCTCAAAGTCTCATGCAGCCTGGTCTTAAACACTTCCAGGGGATAAGGCATCCACAACATCTCTGGGCAACCTGTTCTGGTGTCTCGCCACCCTCATAGCAAAGAACTTCTTCCTTATGTCTAATCTAAACCTTTTCTGCTCTAATTTAAAACCCTTGACCTATCACCACGTGCCCTTATAAAAACTCCCTCTCCAGCTTTCCTGTAGGCCCCCTTCGGTTACTGGAAGGCTGCTATAAGTATCCCTAGAGCTTTCTCTTCTTCAAGCTGAACAGACACAACTCACTCAGCCTGTCCTTGCAGGAGAGGTGCTTCAGCCCTCTGGTCATCTTTGTGGCTCTCCTCTGGACCATCTTCAACAGATCCATGTTGTTGTGCTGGGGGTTCTAGAGCTGGATGCAGTACTCTAGATGGGGTCTCACAAGATAGTCATTGCTATTAAGAGGTCTTTGAGTTTACTGGATTTCTTTAAATTCTACTAAAGCACCTCAGAGCAATGAGAATGGTTGATAATATAAGGTAATATGAGAGTCATTCCACAAGATTTCATAGGAAATCAACTAGACAGAAAATATAAGCTAACGGAATAGTCAAAGCTCATTTGTCAATCTGATTGAGTGTCTTTCTGAAAGATCATCCTTATAGCTTGGCCAGAAGATACTATCTTGGTGAAGTAAGATGCTAAAGATCAGATTGTCCGCTCACAGTGTTCCCACTTTCCTTTCACATGTACAAATGCAATTCAGTGAAAAATAAACTACAAGGGAGATTCTCCACTGAATCCTGGATGGAAACATCTTGATTCTGGCTGCCATCACAGGCAGCCATCCACAGAAGTCACATGTTCTGTGTATGAATCAAGGCAATAAATGGTGATCTGTATATTTACTGTTCTCTCAAAGAAATGGAGCAAATTTTATAGAGAACAATATAAACAGGTGTGAGGTAGTTACTTTCTACAGCCAGGACCTAAAGAGAAAGCAGGACACATGTGGTTAAGATGATCCAGGTGTTTAATCCATATTAAGAAGGACAAGAAACCTGATGTTTGTAACAGAGCATGATAAAATGCAGAGGACCCACAAGTGCTGTACATCAGGATGGAGAATACCAGACTGCTCAAGAAGATTTTAGGTAAGAGTTAAACTGTAGACAGAGTCTTTACCCCCCCAGTTATTTCCCTTTGTATGCAGCAAAGAAGGACATATTATTTCCAAGTCATTCAGAGGAAGAGCAAAACTCAGGTGCTGCTCTCCCCTTGACTGTGTAAGACTATCTGTCTGTGGAGCCATTGGTCATGCACCATGAGTCACTGTATCCATTGTATCCATTTCTCTCAATTCCCACTTCCCACCATTCTTTCACACTTGCCAGTGCTCGAAGTTTGATCTTTGATAAAACCAAAGGAAAACAAACAGACGTAGTCTGAAAATTATGTGGTGCAGCTATTTTGTTGTGGAAACTGTAGGGAGGATATTTTGTGTCCAGCATTTCAAGACTCTAATTTTGTCTGATTAGTCTTCAAATTGCTTTATTTTCTCCCTGAGAGAAAATCTAAATTATATTTGAGAAAGGAGCTTTCTGTCACACTTACAGCTAGGAGAGTGCTATATGAAATTTCATGATAGATCTTCTTTAAACAGTCAAAACAATGTAAAACAGACTTCAGTAGTTAGAAAAAATATTTACCAAAATGATAACAACACCTGCATGGAAGAACTCCTAGGGACCTGATAGTTACCATTTTCCCTGCCTTCCCATGTCTGCTTCGATGTTTTACTCAGTTTAGTATGTTAGTCACTGTACTGGCCTCACTATGCACAAGGCACCAACAAGAATTTTCCAAATTCTTTCTTCTGACTGATTCTAATTTCACTCAGTTCTGAAAATTTCCTGGGAGAAATATCAAGCAAAATTGCAAGTTAAAAGCTTTCCCAATGATGCTTTCAGTGGTTGAAACTGGGACTAAGACAGAGAAGGCAGACATTGATTGATCTGGTTTGCCTTCCTTTGATTCTGGGGGTGGATAGGAGTATCTTGATGCAACTTCAGCTGTATTATATGCTTCTTTCGTTGCTTGCTTTCATATAATTGGTGGATATTTGAAAAATTAAACTGAATATCAGAAAATCAACATGGTTGGAGCTGACAACAGCACACAACTACAACACCTTAGCAAGAAAGGAGAAAAGACAACAATTATATGTGTGCTGGAGGGTTAGCACTATATAATTAGGAAATGGCACCTTTGTTCTCATCTCAAAAGCTGTGGAGCGTCATGACTACCATCTTGATACTGTATTCTCTCAGCCATTGCTTTTTTTTTTTATACCAAGACAACATGCTGATTGACAAAATCTTCCTGACTTTCTTTCTCTGAGCAAATACAAGGCATATGTACAATCTCATTTTTTTATTCTAAGTCTGCCGCCTTCCACAAACCACCTCTCCTCTCAGGTGGTGATATTTTCATGGGCAAAACTTTTATTTCTGCCACTATGTTTCTAGTCCTCTGAATTGAATTCTGTGGTGAAACAACCCTATTTATTTTGGTTGTACGAGACAAGGGATGCCACAGGATCCTAATAGCAGAGGGTTAGAAAAATGTGTGAATATGGCAGTTCCCTGCCCATTGCAACCAAAGACAACCATGCTTGATGACATGCAAGGTTACTAAGGCTGAAATATTCTTGTTGTTCCAGGAGGAGTCCATATCTCTATTTTCTTCTTACTCTCCAGACTGTTTTCTTTCTGTGAAATAACAGATGCTAAAACCACCTGGATTTCAGAATAGATTTCAGAATAGAAACCCAGACCTTACCTATACCTCAGTTTTGCTAAGCATGCTGCTATGCAGCAGAGTACATAGTTGCGTGATGTGAAAGGAGGTGAAATGGTTGTTCTGTGGGTTGCTAGGGAGCAGGAGAGGTTATGGCACATTACCATATGTTTGCTTATCAGGCATCAAATCTCCTTCCTCTCTATTGGGACAGCTTCTGGAGTGCCTGCATCTTGTGAGCATCCACTGCCTTACAGCTTCTGCAATGTTGAGTGTAGAGCCAGATAGCTTTGACAGGACTGTTTGCTATGCTGAGTTTGGACTCCTAAATGCGGTGTGATAGGAGTGAGACTTAGCCACACTTTAAAGGCTATGCACTGATGTACCTTGCAGGTCTGGCCCTCATTCATTCATAGCAGATATGGAGTCTATAGATTTCAAGCACATCTCTTTGGAATTGCATCCTTTCAGCAACAGCATAATGGATTAGTCATCTTACAGATCCTCTCTAATAAAGGCTGCTCAAAATGCAGCCATGCACATATGGGGCAATGTAATGGCAAATCCTGTGTTCTGCATCCACACACAAAGGGCTGAATAGTTAGCAAAGCCTCTACTTCAGGTGAGATTTCCTATGTACCACAATGTTGGTGGCCCATGAAAGAGTTTCTATAACTGTGATCAGGGGAAATCTTATGGAAGGGCCAGACTAGCTGTAAACTGAAATTTATGAGGGTGAGAAGTTTACACAGGCTCCACTGCAGCATAATGCTGACTTTCCAGCGAAAAGGAATGTCTTAAAAGTATTTGAAGCTGATGACTGACAGGTACCTTAGGAATATTTCATTACACAGAAAAAAAATCCAAACAAAATAAGGAACAGTGTTTGTTTTAATCTGCAAATTTCTGAGCTATACTTGGGTAGGAAGCACTATAAAATTAAAAACAGATAAAGAAGCAATCACTCCTACTGCCTATGATTTGGTTTTGATCTATTGTTTATTTTGTTTCCTCAATCACTTTGCTTTACTCATTTGGCTGGAAGGCTGTTGATTTATCTTACTTCAGCCAGGGGCTTTTTGCTTCTGCTATTCAGTTTGATTCCTAATCTGCTAGAAACAGCAGATGTCAATGGACTATCAGAGGGCTCCTCTCAGCTCCTGGAATGCGGCAAAGAAAGAGTCCTGCAGAGACCAACAAAGACAGTTGTTGCACCAAGACTAAAAAGGAGAAGAAAATGAGGTTTCTCACATGTCTGGAAATTCCTGCTTTTCACTGCTCTCTAAATCACTGCTTTTATTGTACTTTACAGTAAGGCTAGGAATTGTTTCTCATTACCCGGCTGAATGGGCCTTCTTTATCACATCAAAGACCATATATTTCACTAAGTTTGGAAAACACTTTCTTTATGGCAGTGAAGTTGATGGCTTTGCAACATGCTGTCACAGTATCAAAGGATTCATTATGGCACAGAGGGATAATGTGTTGTGGGAACTGAAAAAA
The DNA here is from genome assembly GCA_013396835.1 of Psilopogon haemacephalus. Taxonomy (NCBI): domain Eukaryota; kingdom Metazoa; phylum Chordata; class Aves; order Piciformes; family Megalaimidae; genus Psilopogon; species Psilopogon haemacephalus. The sequence continues at coordinate 31,493 of VWZI01007353.1, forward strand.
ACCCAACAAAACAAAAAAAGGCTTTCCCCCCCACACCCCGTGATTTTGTTTTTCTTACCTGTTTCATTCCACACATTCAACTTTTTAGATCTCTGAAATATAGGCTCTCCATTATTGAAGGAAACAGACTTTCCATAGTTTATTTTGTTTTTCCTTTTAGTAAAGTGCTTTCAAACTCCCTGGAAGTGGCCTTTACCAGCAACATCTTGAAGTCCAAAGGATTAAGTTCCTTCAGCAAGCAGGGTCTCTGCAAGATTAATGCAGAGTTGGAAGTTAATTTCATTCCAAATACAGAACAATAGTGTGTAATGACATGACTCTGTGATAAGCATTTGTTAAAGCTAAATCCTCCCTAAGCTCTGCAATTGTTTTCCTTTGTACCTAATTGCAAGATAACTGGAGGTGCTCACTGGCTCTCTCCCTTTCTGTCTCCTGAAGCTATCAGAAAGGGACCTTTATTGTTTGCTAAATATGGCTTCTTTTAAGATACAATCTCAATTCTCCTTAAGTCATTCTTTTTAACATTTGTAATCTTCATTTCTGACACAAGGGGTTTTTTTTCTTTCTGGAATCCACAGATTTAATATTCTTGACTAGTGCAGAAAAATGGTCAATAGGAGTTTCCAGAGGACAACTGAAGCTTGAGACTCCAGGGGAATTGATTGTCCCATGTTCTTACCAGTGTTTTTTTTAAAGGAATGAAGTGCCTGTAAAAATGGACCCATCTATGAATCCAAATATTTAATACCTTTGCAAATCTATTCTGAATGTGAGGAGCACTGCTTGAAAAGAGCTTTTCCAACAGCATTTCACTGAAATAGGTTACAGTCCTTGTTCCAAACAACAAATACTGCCTTGGGTTGGCAGGGTGTCACTGACCTTTCCTTTACTAAGGTTTCAATCTATTGATTCCAGAAAAAAAAAAAACACCTGTTAATGTCATCGTCCTGTTACACTCTTTCCCCTCCTCGTCTAAAGTCATGCTCAGGATTGTCTTTTCAAATTACTAATTTTACTACTACTACTTTTAATTCTGAAGAGCCAAAGGGTTCCTTATTTAGATTCCTGAGCTATTAGATTTTTGTTAGAGGTCATGATCCCTTCATTGGACTACCTCAAGATCTTGTTTCAGTGGATTAGCACACATAAAATATGATGAGCTACCCAGATTTAATCTGGCTTGTCAGTGAAGCACAAGATCAGATTACTCCACCACTTTTGTACCAAATCGGATATCTGCTATATACATTTGTAGTAGGTATCCAAGCTGAAAACTATTGTGTAGCTTTGGGTTTCTGATAGGCTGTGTCACGTTTGACTGCCTTTTAATCTAAAGTGGTGTACAGTAAGTAGTGAACATGTCAGTCAAATATCCGCTTGTGCCCTTAAATGTCTGGGACAATTTGAAGAATTTGGGTATGATGGGGCATGACCTATTGAGTGTTTTATCAGAAATACTTCCATCTTTCATCTAATGGTGCCATTTGCCAAGTTTTCTGTCCTCTTGTCTCACAGCAGGACTGTTCACAGCACCAGAGTGTTCCTACTGCAGATGCCTTTGGCCTTGGGCACTTGTTCTTTGGTATACCTTCCATATGTACCTACCTCCTGGTCTAACTTGTAACTTGTCTGGGGCAAAAAGGACAAGGTAAATTGTTGTAGCAAGGACTTCAGCACTTACATCAGTTTCTGTGATGTAAGTGCTGAAGATTCTGTGATTCTGTGATACATAACTCTTCAGTGAGCATAATCTATATGTTAATCTTGTCTAATGAAAAGTTTACTGAACTTTCAGGTCACTGCTACTCATTATGTGGAGTTGACAAGAATGCAAGCAGGCAACACAGACTTTCAGCCTTTCGTTTGCAAGTACCTGAATTAAAAATCTAAATTTAAGGCTTTTCAATATTTTTTTGTGATACTGAAAAAATGTTTTCACTCAGCTATTGTTTCTCCTAAAGTCAATTGAAACTGCTGATAAATTTAGCCTATGTTGTAACTTCTCATGCCAAGATGAAGATGTTGCCCAATCTGCTTCTGATCTTCTTTTTCTTGTCATGATTAAATTTAATCCAAACCAAAGCCTGTCTTCCCAACATTATTGGGGATCCCCATCCAGAGTTGCCCCTTCCATTCCCTGAGGAGATGGAGTTCTTATCTTGCAGTATTTCAGCAGTTTTCTCATCACAAACAGGAAGAATATCAGCCAGGCTTGTCCTTAGCCTTTGCTCTGAGCAGAGTAGGGAAAAGTTTTGTGTGGCCACTGTGTCTAAGGATGCACAAATAACAACAGTTGCTTCAGGTTTCATATATGAGATTGGTGATGTATGTGTTGAGGCAGTAAAGGCTTTAGTCCTCTAAAATTATGTGCTGCAAGTAACCTATATGAATACCTGAGATCCTTTCCAAAATCCTGCCTAACGGACACTGGAAGAGTTGGGAAGCAGGACAGAAGGGGAAAAAGAAAGATGTTAAGGATTTTCTCCAAATGGTTCCAAATGTGTGTTTTGTAGGCTAAGAGAAGACTGTCATCATGTAACTCCCTTCTTCCACTTACTCTTTTTCCGTGAAAGCTCGAATCTAACATGAAAGCAGAATGATGATACTTACATAAATGTAAACTTCTCAAATAGTACTAAGAGCATTATTTCAGTTTGAAACTGAAGGCTAGACACAGATGGACTCCCTTTGTATGCAGCTACTGAGGGATGAAATGCAGTTTGAAAGTTTTGATATGCTCTTAAAATCAGTATCAACCTTGGTAAAGCATAACTGAGGTTGGTTTCTCAACTGTGATGTCAGATCAAGTTGCCTTACAGGTAGTCAGTGATGCTGTAGGACTAGGTTTTTTTCATTCCTTCTGCACTGCAGCGTTCCTGCAGTATTAGAATCATAAAATTACTGAAGCTGGAAAACACCTTTAAGATCATCAAGTCCAACCATAACCTAAGTACCATGACCACTAAAACATATCCTGAAGCAACACATCTACACACTTCTTGAACACCTTCAGGGATGGCAACTCCACCGCCTTCCTGGGCAGCCTGTTTCAATACCTGACCACTCTCTCAGTAAACAAGTTTTTCCTGTTATCCAATCTAAACCTCCCCTCACACAACTTAAACCCATTTTCTGTCGTCCTGTCAATAGTTACTTGGGAGAAGTGGCCAATGGTTGGACTTGGTGATCCTGAGGGTCTTTTCCAACCTGAATGTTCATGTGATTCTGTGAACACCAGCCTTCCTACAATCTCCTTTCAGTGCTATTCTTGCTACAGTAAATTGCTAATACACTGGTCAGAGTAGATTTTGGTTTTAATAGAGTTTCTATAAGTTTCAGGGTTGAGTTATTCCTTTGAATGGATACTGATGCTCACTCCAGTGTGGGTTTCTTTATTACCCATTAATACTGGAACTTCTGTCTTTCCTAAGTGTAGTTTGCCTTTAGGAGCTGTTTTGCCTCATAGCTGCTGGGGTTAGGGTGGCGGGGGCGGGGGGTGTGAATAATGGGGTTTTGGTAGGGAAGAAAGACGAACATGTTTGTTGCCAGTCAGCAGTTTAGGAAGGAAAGTGGGAAAAGTGTCAATTAGTTTCAGTTAAAAATATGGACATGGAAGGTTGCTCCCTCCCACATCACAGTTTCCATAGCATTTGTCCTAAGTGAAGGTGCATGACGGTTTGGGACTTACCTGCCGCCACACACATTTGAATTCATTCAGACTAGACTCAGCCAGATGGAAGTTAAGGAATGAAGCTTTATATTCACAGTTTAACACAATATACAAGCACATATTTACAATATATTACAAATATTTACAGCTATATACAGAAATATACAAGTTAAAAGTAATAGAGAAGCACAATACCCCTCCCAGAAATCAGAATCCTCAAGGGGTTCCAACCACCCTTCCACCTTCTCCCCACCCTCTCATCTTATCTCAGAATCTACCTTGTATGTAAGGTAAACAGGGAACATCAGCCAGGGGGCGATTAGTTGGGTTACACAGATCCAGCTAGAAGCCAAGAAGAGGGAGAGACCAACAGCCAGAGCTCAGACCAGAGTGACTCTGTCTTATCTATATTTATGTCCTTGCTTTAGTACATCTCAGTAAACATTTGAGTGAAGTGGACATCACCATTGTTTTCTTTTCACAGCCTATAATCTAATTTTTCTCATTAAAATATTCCAGTTAGCCTCAAACCAGCACAAGGCATCTCAGTGCTTAGACATTGACAATATTCTTTCTGAGTAAGTGTCACTTGTAGTTCTTTCTAACTCTCATTGCTTCCACCCAGTCAGTTTTTGCTATAGGTTTTAGAAAATTTAAACAACTGTAGAGAGTCTTGCAGCATAAACTGCCACTTAAAGGTTAAACATCAACTTTCACAAACTTCAGAAAAGAGAATATGATTTACTCACTGGTCAGAGTCTCAATATTCATGATCCAAAAATGTATGTAGAGACATAAATGCGAAAAATATAGTCGCTACCACGTGGTGGCCTTCCACATGGTGATGATGTGGCAGGGTTGGCTTCTTGCTTAGCTTAAATTGAGCACATTGTCTGAGAAGATCCATGGACCCGAGATAAATCCTCTGTGGTTCTTAGGAGGTCATTGGAGTGGTCAGCTACCTGGGTGAATCAGAATCCAGGTTTACTGGCTGGAACAGTCTGACCGGGTGCAGTGCACAGGGCTGGCCCTGTTTGCGATTGGTCAGGCACGGGTCCCGACGTCACTACTTGTTGCTAGGCCATTGCTAGGTCGCCACCTAGACTTGACCAGAGTTAAACTGACCCCCAGAGTGGGACAGCCGTTTCAGTCCCTTGGCTCAGTGCGGAAGATGGGTAGGGTCAGGTCTGCCGTTCGTGGGGGAGGTGATTCCCCAGATACACACAGTGCAAAGCACGCAAGGCAAACAGGTAGCAGATAAAACAAAGGCAGCAGCAGCTAATAAACAAGTTGGCTAGGTTTTTAAGCATTTTTCTGAGTGTCTTTGACCAATAGCAACAGGTAAAACCACCCATGGAACCAATCCTAGGTTATTTCACCAAAAAAGGGAGGCACACATGGCCTGTATTTACCAAAAACAAAGCCAAAGCAGGCTGCAAAAGAAGGCTAAATACGTTGTCAGTGTGACAGACCGAGAGGTACCATGGCTTTTGTCTGCTCTTCTGCTTCTCCCATCCCAGGAAGAAGGGTGGGGTGGGGGAGGCAAGGTGGATATTCAGGTAGGTGTTTAGGACATGTCTTGGATATGTATTTTAGGTATAATTTGGACCTTCCACTACAAGAACATTTCCCAAATCAGCAATTAGCAGTTTAACCTCCTGGCTATTGGCTAAAGAGGTGTGGAGCCAAAAAGCCGGGTATTAGTTGCTTTATTTGTAAAGCAAAATATGTAACACCAGAAAACCCCAAGCTGCCATAACTGTAGGAAAGTGGTGGTGACTTGAAAAGGTGAAGTCTAATTCCTCTCCATCAGACTTTTTCCAGATGTATTGAGGCAGCTCTTCCCACAGGTGTCTGGACCTTCCAAACCCCAGCCTTTGCTACTTGATGTTCCTCATGTGCTTGCTTTTGCAGCCTGATTTTTGAACTATGGCCTCCACTTAGCAGCATGAGCCTCTGAGTGAGGTGAGGCAGTTCTGCTGCCCTCCCCAGATCTTATTATCCTTCTCTATCCATGGCCTAGCCAGCTCAGACCTGGAAGCTAAGATTACATTGTGATACATCATTATGTGCCTAGGTCCTCCTCTTTTCAGCAAAAAAACATCCCACATCCCACAACCTTGGGTTGTTTGGGCTTTTCCATATTATATGCTTCTGCTTCTCTTCCCACTCTTCTACCCATCATTTATTCCCCCCTTCTTCCTCCCAAGTTCATTTGAGGACTGTATTTTGAATCTCTCTAAGCTTCTGTGTCCAGCAGAAGGTGAGGCCACACCTTGAGTACTGCATTCAGTTTTGGGTACCTCAATACAAGAGAGATGTGGAGGTGCTGGAGCCAGGGCAGAGGAGGGCAAGGAAGATGGGGAAGGGCCCGGAAAGTAAATCTTACGAGGAGTGACTGAAGGAGCTGGGGATGGTTAGTTTGAAAGAGAGGAGGCTGAGGGGAGACCTCATTCATGTCTACAGCTACCTGAAAGGACCTTGTGGAGAGGTTGGTGCTGGTCTCTTCTCACAGGCAATTAGTGACAGAACAAGAGGGAATGGCCTCAAGTTGTGACTGGGTAAGTTTAGATTAGACATTAGGAAAAAAATTTTCTCCAGCAAGAGTGGTCAGTCACTGGAATGGGATGCCCAGGGAGGTGGTGGAGTCACCAACCCTGGATGTGTTTAAAGGTGATTCATATGTGGTGCTTGGGAATATGGTTTAGGGTGAACCTTGTAGAGCAGGGATAGAGGTTGGACTTGGTAATCCTGAGGGACTTTTCCAACCTGAATGTTTCTGTGACTCTGTATTTTATTTTCACAAAATCACAGAACATCAGGGGCTGGAAGGAACCTCAAATGCTCATCCAGTCCAAACCCCCTGCCCAAGCAGGATCACCTCTACCAGATCACACAGGAACACATCCAGGCAGGTATTGAGTATCTCCAGAGAGTGAGACTCCACAGCCTGTTCCAGTGTTCTGTCACACTTACACTGAAAACATTTTTCTTCATGTTTCCATGGAACCTCCTATGCCTCAACTTCCACCTATTTTTCTGTATTTTCACTACAACCGATTTAATAAATATAAATAGAATTGATTTTTGTGTCTATATCATCAGAAGGCATTACCTAAATTCAAACTTAGCATTCTGATGGAATTTGCTGCCTGAATTTGGTTTCAGTCTAAATTCTAATGCAGAATCTGCCTGGACCAGCAGCCCCAGTTAATACCTTTCCATTATTTGATGGTAATGCCTCCCTCATCTTACTTGCTGTTGTATACTTTTTAGTTGTATACAAAAGTGGCATGTTACAATATGCTTTTTGTCCTTTCTTTGCCATCTAAGATTGCAGATGTCCTTCTACAGTCTGTCAGTTTTTTAATTCCAGTTTCAAAGTTCCTCTCTTAACTACATTCAAGCTTTTTGAGCAGTCGGTTATTCCGTTTATGGTGCCAACACAGAGGAGCAAGGTTTACTGCTCTGACACTCATCATTTTCATTCAATCACATTTGCAAAGTGCTAGGTTGAGTTGCTTTACTTTTCCACAAGAGTATTCTGTGGTAACCCCGAGCCAAAACTCAAGGCACATTTTCCTGTTGGTTCAACCCACCTTTGCTGTGCTTTGTAGAACTATTCATTTTGCCTGTCTGCAACTATGCTGAAATTAATTGCTTGGATGCAAGAGGGGCAGATCAGCTGTCCTTGCTCTGTCACTAAACTTAATAAGTTCATCAGTACTAATTTGTGCTGTTTCAAATAAGAACTTTGACTGCTGCTTTCTTTCTCCTTTCTTTAAAAAAAATATTTTCCTCTCCAGTTTTCTTCTGCTTTCCCCATCTGGCACTGTAACACGTGTTATTATGTTCCAGTTGGAAGCACTATGGGTGGAACTGCATACTCAAGTGCTAGCTTACTAGCCCTTAGGCCACTGAACATTTCTGTTGGCACTGTCAGCTCTATGTGTTTAGCAGCCTCAGTTTGGAATTCTCTAGTGAGGGAATCCCTGGATTACTGCTGATTTTATACACATCCTTCTTCCCAAGGCTCCCTGGGTCTCTGAATTCAGCATTTCAATAGCAACTTGATAAGCATCTAACTGCACGCCAGTGAGTTGTTACTTTGAGACTGTTTTGCTACGCTCTTAACTTTTTTTATTGCAAGTAGGCTACTGTTAGTTTCTATAAATACCAGCCCCTTCTTCCTCACTACAAATGGATTATTGGACTCCATTATTTGTATGACAATCTGTCTAATGATGTCAAACTTGAATTTACAAACAGTTTCATTTATAAATTAGCCAGTCATACAGTGTCATCTTGTAAAGATGACTTGGTGAGACCACACCTAGAATATTGTGTCCAGTTTTGGGCTTCCCAATTCTGCTGGAGATAGCCTAACAGAGAGCCACAAGATGATTGTGGGATTTAAGCATCTGTCCTCTGAATGAAGACTGAGAGCCCTGAAGCTGTTTAGTCTTGAGAAGACAAGACTGAGAGGGGATCTTATTAACATTTATAAATATCTGAGAGGTGGGTGTCAAGATGAAGGTGACAGTCTGCTTTTGGTGTGCCCAGTGATAGGACAAGGAACAACAGGTGCAAGCTAGAACATGTCAACATGAGGAGACACTTCTTTATGGTGAGGGTGACAGAGAGACTCAGGGAGGTTGTGGAGTCTCCTTCTCTGGAGACTTTCAAAATCTGCTTGGATGCTTTCCTTGCAGCCTGTCCTAGGTGATCCTGATTTGACAGGGGCGTTGGACTTCATGCTCTCTAGAGGTCCTTTCCAACCCCTAATGTTTTGTGATTCTGTAAAATATGTAATAGGAAGTAATATACCTTGCTACACTATGGCATGTAATATAAGCAGGAAAGGGCCTGATGGGCAGTGTACTCTGTGTGTGTGCACTGGCAGTAGTGCCCGGCTAGACACGGGTAATAAAAGTCCTTTTAACTCAACTGCATGAAGCTATCAGAGCCACTCTGGCAGCCCAGCCAGGCTGCCTGCATTTCCATTCATTACCAGTACATTACACAGTGTTGGGACAGTGTTGGGAGGATCTCCCAGGGACACCACTCAATCCTCAGCCTGCTGACTAAATAGATTCTAAAACCTGTTCTGCTAGGATAAGGACTGGCATAGATGCTACACAGGAATCTACAGATGCTACCCATGTTTTCTTTCTGTACTGATCAAGTACAGGCTACAGCTAAAGGTTTGGCCATAACATGTAATTTGTAGCCCAGTGGGGTTATGGAAGCTATGATGAGGTCCCAGGTAGCTACATGTGAATTAGCTGAGGCTGGACATTACATCGATTTTTTTTTTTTTAAGAGTCACAAATCTATTTTCAAGAAAATGAGATGAGAAAAAAAAAAACCACAAAACCAACATAAACTCTATATTTTATGCTAATAGAATTGTTTAAAATTATAATGTTTTCCAATATTTCTCTTCAATCATCAGCTGCTCCTTCAAAATAATATTCCAACTTGAATTCGAAAAGAGAGGTAGAAAGCCCAAGAGCTTGTGTCAATAAATCCAAACTGTAACTTTTCTGCAATCTAGAATGTACCATAGCAATTGTACCTTTTATTGTTTATTTCCTAGATAACACATTTTTCCCCCTCTGGCTTTTCTTCCCATTTTAAGCCTTCAATTAATCTAAAAAATGTCAGCTTAGACAATCTAATATCACTCTAAACTCATTATTTCAAAGACTTTACCCCTCTCAGCCACACATGAATAAACAGAAGGAAAAAAGTAATGGGCAATTATCCATGGAACAGGCACCGCAGGCATCATATGAACCATCCTTTTATTGGGAGAGAAGGGCCTATATGCCCATGCAGGCACCATGTCCCATGATCGTTGGGAAAAAATCAGCAGACCTTTGGGAACTTACAGGAAAGTTCATCCAGTTTTGCTCTGCGCTCAGAACCCTGCTGCTTTCCATAGCACAGCTTGGACAGTTGCTGCAGTTGCTCTCCAGAGGCAGAAGCAAACATGCAATTATTGGTGATGCTGTCACCCATCATTCCTGGCAGAGTCTCTACAGAAAACAAAGTTGTTTCCAGCATAAAATTCCTGACTCCTCCAATACCACTCCTGTAAGCCAAAAAAAGTTTTGTCCAAAGGGTGTTCGTATAAAAGAGCAACAGATTAAGGGTGCAATATTGAATCCAGCACTGCTCTAGCTCTAGTCTAAAGCTCTGGCTTGGCCTTTCCTTGGTTTTCCAGCCCACTAGTCTGTTGCAGGATGAGAGACATTCAGGCTCTTTAGCATGGAACTAATAATCCTTCCTGCAATCACTTCTGTCCTAACTGCATTTTAGAGCCATTTATAAAGCTGCATTTCCAAACCTGATTTTCTTTACATCTTGGATGTAAAGCTCTGTGAGAATTTATTCTGCTTTCAGGAATGGAAATGCTACTGTCTGCTGACACCTTTGCTCTAAATGTTAGCGATGCGTGCTTTGGCATGGGTTTTGCATGCATTTTCTTCTGATAGGGAAAAACATATGCTGATTAGCACCCAGTTATTCTGAACATTTGGAAGAAAAAATTACAGCATTTTAGTTGAGAATGTTTTATTACAGTGTTTTATCACATGATGAAAATTCATACAGCAGCATCTATAACTAGTTTCCTCTGGCTCAAGGTGGGTTTTTTTTCCTAATAATCATGTGAAGTTTACTCCAGGCTTGTGGAGGGGTTTGTCTGATCCCACCACACGGAGCTGTGTGGGACTTTTATCTTTAAACCATTAGGCTCCCTAGGCACTCGGGCTCAGGACTGTAACTGCACATGTAATCAATTCCACTGTTATCCCTGCAGCATTTTCTTAAATTTGTCAACTTTCTAGGTGCCTTCTTTTCATATTTTGATCTCATTACAGAAGTCTTAAAAATATAACAAAATTTTCATCTTAAAATCCTTTGAGAGCAGTCATTCTCAAGCTCTGCCTTTTCTTCAGATGCTGTCAGTAACCACAATTTTCTTCTTTTGTGTTATAGTAATATTTTTTCAGCTGTGAAGTTTGCCTTTGTAAAAGCTCTAATAATGAAGAGCATCTTGTCTACACCAAAATGATGAAAAAGGTTCTAATTGTAGATATATGCCTAACAGTCCAAATGACTTTTACCTGCTACTACATAACCATTTCACTTATTCTTTAAATAATGCACTGGCATCTTAGTGCAAAGTTCAGGAAACCACAATTGTCAGCTAGTCAATCCCCCAGTGCTTTTACAAGTGCTCAGTTGGCGTGCCTTGAGACAATGTTGTCAAATCCATAATGAACAACTGGTTATGAATTTTACATCTTTTTAGCATGTGTTGCAATGCTGCTAATGAAGGAATACATAACAGAGTTTTGTTTAATCCAACCCACTGCTTAATGTGAATTATTAAGCACGGAACACGTGGCCGTTCTGTGCCCTTTGGCTGAGGGACATCCGGATGAAATATCCCTTCTTCCAGATAGATGTGTAAGGTTCTGTCATGGTCCAAACAGTGCCTCATTATTGTGAACTCAAAGTGTAAAACTCAGGCAACCACCCCGAGGGGATTTACTGCAATCCACAGTGAAACTTTATTGTTTGCACATAAGAGGTAGAGTGAGAGGAAAACAGGGAAAGGTAAAGTGAAGAGAGAACAGATGAAGGGGCCTAGAGCTTCCACCAATGTGAGGGTCCCAAAGACAGCTCTCTGGTCCCAGGTGCCTAATCCTGCTGATCCTTCTGATCTTTTCTTTATCTTGCTGGGGAAAGTTCTCCTTCAAGAAGTCTTCTTATTCTTTCTTGTTCTTCTACCAACTCTCCTGTTGCTAGAGAGACATCTTTTATAATCAATTTCACACCTGCTGATGTCCAAACTCTGCCCCTTGTGTGTAAGGCTTCCATGCATAGGGGTGGTCTGGGCCCAAGGAGGCATGCCCAGGACATGGTCTGCCTTGAAGGTGGGAAGCCTGAGACCAGAAGGTGTGATTTTTCATCATGGTGACATGATAATAAGCAGAGTTCTCTAGGGTTCATGGGTCCCTTAGCAGCACCAAAATACCAGATGTATTTTGGTCACTTAGCAGCACCAGTGCATTGGTTTCTTCTGAGAACAGTTCTATTCCTCTATTCCAAAGCAATAATGGTGGGCAGTCCAGCATGCTTGGCAGGTACAGACTGTTGGTACCAGCCAGGCCTCTTCCCATGGGGAAAGGTCTGCATCTGGAGATCCCTGGAAACCTCATTCCATTTGTGCATGCTCAGTGACTTTAACTTATTGTGGAGTAAACTGCTGTGAAATTCATGTTCAGATGTTAGCCTGAATATCAGTCCAAGTCTTTGGTCACATTTCCTGATGACAGTAATGAGACAGATAATGCTCTTCAGACCAGTCCTTCTGCATTCTTCCACAGATGTCCATGGTTGTAGTGTAGATCTAAAGTCCAGTTTGTTTGGAAGGAAGAACACTGGAAGAAAAACAAAGTGATGTTCACCTCTTTTAACCTGAAATTTCTTCATTGTATCTGTTTACATGAAAGCAAAGGGGTTTCCTGTCACCAGAGAGAGAGAAATATTTTGGTGTGCAGTTTATTTGACCGAAGGCAGACATTTACTCTTCAATGAGATCACCATTCAGACTACATAAAAAGGAATTATTATTTACTTTCACTAGCACCAGATGTAGTCATTTCTATTTGGTCATACTTCTGCCCTTTATGCCCAGGTTATGCACTTGACAGACAATTTATCATTGCTAGGCTGTGATATCAGATCTGTTCTCCTTACTAGTCTTGCTTTCTCAGTAAGACTATTTACATATTAAAGTGCTATTCAACAGGACTAACTGTGCCAGCACTGAAGGTATGTTGCAAGTAGAGAGGCTTCCATTACAACTAAACCTTATCTCAGAAAAATCATTGGAGACTTACACTTCCCAGAGGTTCTGCTTCCTTTTGATTATCCTCCCTTCTTCTAATAAGTAACTCCAAAGAGTTTAACTCCTGTTACTTGATGGAGCAGTGTGGTACACAGACTCATAATAAATGGAAACAGAATGTGGGAAAAACAGTGGGGGTTTAAGGGATGACACACAGGCTCTAAATTGCAGGAGTTGACACACAGGCTCTAAGTGCAGGCCATGTGGAATGTGGTGTCTGGTGGAGCCAAGAGCAGGATGACCTTAGAGGTTGTAAAAACTCTGATAAGAAGGTATAACAAAGAACTCACAGTTTTTTGATGTTAAGCAGATGTATTTTGTATCAAGTAGAGATGTGTGACTTAATATTTTTAGTTAAGCCAATCACTGTGCTAGTTTTAGCTATTTGGATGGGTAAATAGCCAATAGAATAGTTACACGCTGCCTTCTTCAGAATATCTAAGCATATATAAGATGAACAAATGCATGTAATAAACGGAACTGGTTTGCATCAAACCGTCTCCCCATCTCCTCATCATGGTGACAGAGCAGAATCTGTCTCTGTTCCAAGAAAGCCTGTGCTTTTTGTCAGGTGGTCTGTGTAGATCATCAGCAAATAGGTTAGTAGAGAGCTGAGTTAGAATTAATGTCATGGAATATGCAAGAGTGTAACCGAAAATAAGGCAGTGGTGGAGGGGGTCATGTATGAGACAGAAGAATGAAGAGAGAGGAGAACTAGGTAAGATCAAGATACTTCAAGAAACAGGAAGTGGTTGTACAATATAATGAGGAGAGACTCAGTTAAAATCTCTAGTGGCCCATCCCCTCTCATGAGCTTGACACTTGATTCTAGTTTGCATCAGTTTTGTGGTGAGTAAACATACTTAATATTTTCCTCTGAAACTGGAAAAGCAGGAACAGTTCAGTGATAATCAACCCGTGTTTGATTTGGCATGATAATTTTACCTTTGATGATAAGATTTAAAAAAAAAAAAAAAAATATATAT
>VWZI01007353.1:45167-55924 GCA_013396835.1 Psilopogon haemacephalus
TATATATATATATATATATAGTACCCTATAATATATATCCTCTTCCTTTCTCCGACTATGGCAATTGACACTCTCACTATGGCAATCTGGTACCACTGGGATCCTTCCTACTAAAAAACTGGCTTTTAACTGAGACAAATCCCCAGACTGACAAACATAAGACATGAAAAAGAAATCACAGAAGCCCAGCTTCTAGGCCTCTTCCCACAACCATGAGTTATCCAGGGGCAGACAGAAAATCTAGAACGTCAAGAGAAGTAGATCGTAGAGTCACTAAGTCATAGAATGGATTGGGTTGGACCTCCAAAGGTCATCTAGTCCAACCCCCTGCAGTCAGCAGGGACATATCAGAGCCTTGTCAAGCCTGATATTGGGATGGGGCCTCAACTACCTCTCTGGGCAATCTGTTTCAGTATTCCACCACACTCATGGTGCAGAACTTCTTCCTAAACAACCAGTCTAAATACCCTCTAATTTCAAACTATTGGTACTCATCCTCCAGGCCTTTAGAACAGTCCCTCTGCAGTCTTCTTGTGCGTGCAGAACCCAAGCACACACATACACCTGAATTCTAGGTTAAAAGCATTTTTCTCCAAAACATAGAATGTTTATCAACATAGGATTATATTTGCATTGCTATGTAAGGCATTACTGTACAGTTCTTTTAGGGCATATGAATAATCATCAAATCTGTGTGAACCGGCACATGTCAGTAAAGGAATTACTTACATCAGCTGCATTTTTTTTTAATAGAGTGCTTCAGTTCTAGTCCTCTACGTAATAATGTTTTATTGCATTGATTAACCTCCCAGCTCACTCTAGTTACTCAAATTACATTTTGACAGTATCTTATTTTGTTTCCATATCTTAACAGTTTACTGCTGGTTCCTTTACTGCTGAACTTTCTTACTATATATTACTTATACATAAAACATAATTTTGCATGCCAAAACAATTGTGCATTCTTGTTGAGCTTCCATAACAGTAGTAAAGTAGAAGATCTTTTCTTAGGTGTCACCTAATGGTGGAGTCCAGATTTTGTTTGACAGCTTATAAGCCTAAAATGCAGTGATGTTGACCTCAGTATTCAAAAACAAATAGAACACTGTTGGCCTTTTGCTAGTGTTTCTGCCGTTCACATGGTAATTGTTAATCCATACTTTGCACAGCCAAAAGGATCCCTTGCAATTTCTTGCCTAACCTCAAGCATAAACCTGCCCAGATTTAATTTCTATGAGAACTTGAGACTTTTGAGGGTGAAGGAATCCTAACCCTATGTAGCAGAGTTCACCACAAATGCAGAGGAGCTATTTCAGTAGCCTACGTGCCTATTCCTAAGCTAAAATTTGTCTAGTTTGTCCTCATAATAATTGGATCTTGTGGTACCCATCTGCTGGCTTGAAAAGTTCACTACCAGAGTTATGCTCCATTCAGACTGTAGACTGTGATCAAGTCACTCCAGTAACTTAACTGTCCTGAACTCTTAAGTCTTCCAGAGGAAAGCATATTTTGACTACAACAGAAAAAAATTACTCTTCTCAGATACTCCAAGCGTGAATTTCATTGCAGAGTCATAAAGCATGGTTTGTTCATAGTGCTTGTGCTGGTTTGAACTATTAAAAATGTGTGGTGGTTTAGCAGTTACCTGCACCCCCACCTTTTGAAATAAACCCTGGTTAGGACTCAGACAGCTGGAAGTTGATAAATGAAGCTTTATATTTACAGCAATGAACAATATACAAGCAGATATTTACAATGTATAACAGATATTTACAAATATATACAGTGAAAAGGTAATACAGAAACACCACACCCCTCCCAGAGATCAAAATCCCCAAGAGGGGTAACCAACCACCGCTACCACCTTTCCCGCCTTCCCCAATCTTATCTCACCACCTGTTGATGCTGCAGATAAACTGAGGTAGATCGGCCAGGGGGATTAGGAGTAGGAAGGAAGTTAGTAGAATTATTGAAAACTAGCTACCAAGGCAGAGACAAAGAACCATGCAAAAAGAAGCAGCCACAGCCCAGCTGAAACCATCTGCACTATCTACGTTTGAGTTACACTCTTAAAACAATTGTTTTTTTCTTTCTCAGTAAAGCTCTGGGTGAAGTGACACGATGTATTTTCATTTCTCAGCCAATAGTCTAATTTCTCACTCAAATCCTCCAATTAATTCAAACCAGCACAGTGCTAATATTTAATTTAGATGTTAATTTGTCATGCTGCTTCTGTACCCCCATCCTCTTCACAGCAGGGAAAGAAGAAGCCCTTTCATAGAATCACAGAACTTTAGAGGTTGGAAGAGACCTCCAGAGATCCCTTTGGGTAGTTCACTCAGGAAAGCATTCAGGCAGGTTTTGAAAGTCTCCAGAGAAGGAGATTCCACAAACTCTCTGGACAGCCTGCTCCAGTGCTCTATCACCTTCACTGTAAAGAAAGTTTTTTTCCTGTGATAGTTTGCATTCAGGCTCTCTTAATTTATGCCACACATGCCTTGTGGCTGGCTGGCACTTTGTAGAGTTCCTGCAGATCCTCTAGAGGGAAGGTTTGCCTCAACCTGCATCGTAGTTCACAGAATCACAGAATGGTAGGGCTTGGAAGTGACCTCTGAAGATCAACTAGTCCAAGCCCCCTGCTAAAGCAGAGTCACCTAGAGCAAGTAACACAGGACTATGTCCAGATGGGTTTTGAATGCCTCCAGAGACAGACTCCACAATCTCTCTGGGCGGCATGTTCCAGTGCTCTCGCACACCCTCAAAGTGAAGACTTTTTTCCTTATGTTTGCATGGAGCCTCATATGTTCATGTAACTGGACACCACTGAAAAGAGTCTGACTCCACCTTCCTGACACTTGGCTTTTAGATATTTATATGCATTAATGATATCCCACTAGGTCTGCTTCATGCTAAATAGACCCAACTGCCTCAGCACTTCCACTCCCCTAATCATCTTAGTGGCACCTTGCTTTCCAGTAGTTGCTTGTCATTCTTCAACTGGTGAGCCCAAAGCTGGACACAGTATTCCAGATGAGGCCTCACGAGAGTACAGTAGATGGGGAGAAGAAGTCTTCTAAATGCATGCCAGGATGCCATTTGCATTCTTGGCCATGAGGTCACATCATTGGTTCATAGTCAGCCTGTATCCACCAGGATACTCAAGCCCTTTCCCCCAGAGATGCTCTTCATCAGGTCAGCCCCCACCCTGTACTGATCCACGGGGTTATTTGTCCCTAGAAGCAGTACTCTACACTTGCCCTTGTATTTAGCTAGGTTTTTCCCCGACCAGCTCTCCAGACTGTGCATGCCTCACTGGGTGGCAGCCTTCTGATGTGTCAGCTACTCCTCAGTTTTCTATCATCAGCAAGCTTGATGAGGGTCCACTCTGTCCCTTTGTCTAGGTCATTGATGAAGATGTTGAACGGGACAGGACCCAGTACTGGTTCCTGGGAAACACCACCAGTCACACCGATCACAACCTTCTGAGCTCTGACCTTCAGACAGTTCTCAATCCATAGAATCATAGAATTCAAATCCACACTGTGAGCCTAAATAGAAAAAAAATGTGAGCTAAATGGTGCTGCTAATTAACACCACCATGGAACCACCATGGAGAAACTGTTTGTTTACTCTTTAACTGGGAACATGGATCTTGTAACAGATCAAAGACTGATAGTGCCCCTGCACAGAAATAACATCCATGAGGGTTTTGTTTGTGTTAGGAATATATGATTAGATACCAACCCATTTTGGTTCCTTAGCCACCAGAAGCCGTACAAAATAACTATGGGAATTCAATAGAGAGCAGCAAAACCAAGTTATAATTTGTAGTGATACCATGACCTGCTACTTACTCTGGCTGCAGGCAGCACTAAGGTAGAGGATTTGTATTTAAAGAACAAAGCCCCTTCCTGCCACACAGTCTGTCCATGTGCCAGGCACACAGACACAGCACTGTGTCCATTGCAGGTCAGAGGGTGGAAAACACACAGTGCTGCTCCCACACAAGGAGCAATGTGAAGAGTTGCAGGGCACTCATAGAGCAGCCAGTCCTGTGCCCATCATGCGTGTGTTCAGCAGTGCTCTCAGCTCTTGAGAAAACCAGCCCTTGGCCCTGCTGCCCAAAATGTTGGCCTTTAATAGAAAATGTTAAAGTCAAAACATTTCCAGGATGATTTGGCTTGGTGAGAACTCTGGCAAAGTTAAGGAGGCAACATAATACATGTTTCTGTAGTGGAAATTAAGACAAATTTCTATTTCAATTTGAAATTGCAGTTTCAAACCATTGCTGAAGGCTTTTCTCTTTTTCTCACTGAGTCTTAAATTTGCAGAATTAAAATCTGTAAACAACAGACTGAATTACCTTTCTTAATTCTCCTTCTTCTGTTGGTTACTTAGATCCCTATGTGAAGATTCATCTGATGCAGAATGGTAAGAGGCTGAAGAAGAAAAAGACTACAATTAAAAAGAACACTCTGAATCCCTACTACAATGAGTCTTTCAGCTTTGAAGTACCATTTGAGCAAATTCAGGTAATGTCAAACAGTTTTGTCTTCCCTCTGCATTCCATTTCTCAGCCCTTATAAATATTTAGCAGGCATCTTGTTAATTATCACATGTGCGTGCCTTTATTAGCACCTAGGTGCCGGCCCCAGATGAGTGTGACTTTTTCAAGAGGGAAATAATAAAATGCAGAGTACTATGAAGCTTTGATTCATCTGTGAGAAATGGGTAACTTACATTTTCTGATAACAGAAATTATTGTTAAAAACCCAAACTCTCCAAGAAATGTGCCAGCAAAAGAAAGGCATAGCAGTAAGAAGAAAACAAATGCATAGCCATTTTCCACAAATTATTTTAAATAATAAGCTGTCATTGTCAGTTAGATTCATATTCCCTATGCATTTATGAGTGTTTATGATGAAGTCACAGCAACAGTGAAGGGCAACTGATGTCTGGCGTCTGACTCTGTCTCATGTGCATCCTGGTCACCAAACTGGAAAAACATGGGCTTGACGGGTGGACCACTCTCTGGTGTGGTGATTTTGCCAAATGCCCACCAGAGCCACTCTATCACTCCCCCTTTTAAATGGGCAGGGGAGAGGGGAAACTATAACAAAAGCCAGTTATAAGATAGAAGCAAAAGCAACAGACTGCGTGGAAGCAATAGCAAAGAGAGATGTTAATCTCTGCTTTCCATCAGCTGGACAATGTTTTGGTCTTGGAAGCAGGGCTTTCTACGCTTAATGGTTACTCCTAGAGAACAGTTGCCATAGACAAATCTTCCCCAGACTTTCTTCTATTACCTCCTTCTTATATCTGAGCTGATGTCATATGGTATGGAATATCTCTTTGGTCAGTTTGGATCACCTGGTTCAGGTGTGTCCTTTCAGCATCTTGGGGCGGGGAGATGTTGAGGAAAAAATCAAAACAAAAACCCTAGCCTGGGTGCTCAGCTACAGCAGTAGCAACAACACTGCTTCCTTATCAATGATTAGCTACAGCACTGCAAAACACAGCATTAGAGGAGAATTAACCGCAGCTCAGGCCAGCTCTAACCTACTACATCTGGATAAGGAATTGGCTGCATGGTTTCACACAGAGAGTGGTGATCACGGCACAATGTCCACCTGGAGACCAGTGACAAGTGGCATCTCTCAGGGGTCAGTGCTGTTTAACATTTTTGTCAGTGATATGTACAGAGAAATCAAGTGCACCCTCAGCAAGTTTGCAGATGACACCAAGCTGTGTGGCACAGTCAACTTGCTGGAAGGCAGGGATCCATCCCAGAGAGACCTGGACAGGCTGGAGAGGTGGGCCTAAGCCAACCTCATGAAATTCAGCAAGGCCAAGTGTAAAGTACTGCGCCTGGGTCAGCACAACTCCAAGCAAAACCCCTTCCAAGCACAACTCTGGGTTGGGTGGTGAATGGCTGAAGAGAAGCCCTGAAGAAAAGGACCTTGGGGTCTGGGCTAATGAAAAGCTCAGTATGAGCCGGCAGTGTGCGCACAGCCCAGACAGCTAAACGTGTGCTGGGCTGCAGCAAGAGCAGCATGGCCAGCAGGGCAAGGGAGGTGATTCTCCTCATTTACTCTGCTCACGTCAGATCCCGCCTGGAGTATTTTGTATAGTTCTGGAGCCCACAACACCAGGACATGGAATTGTTGGAGCGAGTCCAGATGCTCAGAGAGATGAAGCAGCTCTGCTATGAGGACAGGCTACAAGAGTTGGGGCTTTTCAGCCTGGAGAAGAGAAGGCTTCAAGGAGACTTTATAGTAGTCTTCCAATATTTGAAAGGGGCCTACAGGAAGGCTAGGGAGGGACTATTAACAAGATTTTATAATGACCTTCTAATGGTTACAAGATAAAGTTCAAAGAGTGGTTATCAGTGGTTCCAGGTCCAACTGGAGAGCTGTAACCAGTGGAGTCCCCCAGGGTCTGAGTCCAGTGGTGTTCAACATCTTTATCAATTACATTGATGACAGGACACAGACAGACAGACAGTGTCTGCTCAGCAAGTTTGCTGATGACACCAACCTGGGAGGCTTGGCTGATACAGCTGAAGGCTGTGCAGCTATTCAGCAAGACTTCGACAGACTGAGAGCTGGGCACAGAGGAACCAAATGAGGTTCAACAAGGACAAGTGCGGAGTCCTGCACCTGGGGAGGAATAATAAACTGCACCAGTACAGGCTGGGAGGTGACCTGCTGGAGAGCAGCCCTGTGGAGAGGGATCTGGGAGTGCTGGTGGATAACAAGCCAAGAAGGCCAGTGGGATCCTGGGATATATTAGGAAGAGTGTGTCCAGCAGATTGAGGGACGTTGTCCTCTCCTTCTACTCTGCCCTGGTGAGACCTTATTTTTATTATTGCGTTCAGTTTTGGGCTTCCCAGTTTAAGAGGGTCAGGGATCTGCTGGAGAGGGTCCAGCAGAGGGCTACAAGGATGGTTAAGGGACTGGAGGGCATGCCTTATGAGGAGAGGCTGAGGGACCTGAGGCTTTTTAGTCTGGAGAAGAGAAGACTGAGAGGGGATTTAATAAATGTTTATAAATATCTGAGGGCTGGGTGTCAGGAGTGGGCTCTTCTCACTTGCTGCCTGTGACAGGGGAAGGAGCAATGGGTGTAAGCTGCAGCACAGGAGTTTCCACCTCAACACAAGGGGAAACTTTTTGACTGTAGTCATTATAGAGCACTGGAACAGGCTCCCCGGAGAGGCTGTGGACTCTCTTTCTCTGGGAACTTTCAGGGGCCATCTGGATGCATTCCACGGTGATCTTAGCTAGATTGTGTGGTCCTGCTCTGGCAGAGGGGTTGGACTGGATGACTGCTTTGGGTCCCTTCCATCCTGTGATCCTGTGACAGGACAAGAGTAATGGGTTAAACTGGCAGAGGGGAGATTTAAACTAGATGTTAGGAAGAAGTTCTTTACAGTGAGGGTGGCAAGATACTGGAACCGGTTGCCCAGGAAGTTTATAGATGCTCCCTCCCTGCAGGTGTTCAAGGCCAAGTTGGATGAGGTGTGGAGGTGTCCCTGCCTATGGTGGGGGGTTGGAACTATTTGAGGTCCCTTCCAACCTAAACCATTCTGTGAAAGCACTGCAACATCCCTCTTAAGAAAACACATCATTCAAACACAACTTTTTTGTCACTTATTCACTACACCATGAAAACCTTTCCAGTGATTCCTATGTTCTTTGAAAAAAAGACATTTGAGCATCTTAGGGGTCAATACTGTTTCCAGTGTAGGGCAACAAAGTTGGTGAGGGGCCTGGAGCACAAGCCCTATGAGGAGAGGCTGAGGAAGCTGGGGTTGTTTAGCCTGGAAAAGAGGAGGCTCAGGGGTGACCTCATTGCTGTCACAACTACCTAAAGGGAGGTTGTAGCCGAGTGCAGGTTGGTCTCTTCTCCCAGGCAGCCAGCAACAGAACGAGGGGACACAGTCTTCAAGTTGTGCCGAGGGAGGTATAGGCTGGATATTAGGAGGAAGTTCTTCACAGAGAGAGTGATTGGCATTGGAATGGGGTGCTCAGGGAGATAGTGGAGTTGCCATACCTGGAGGTGTCCAAGAAAAGACTGGATGGAAAACTTAGTGCCATTGGATAGGGCTGGATGATAGATTGGACTGGATGATCTTGGAGGTCTCTTCCAACCTGGCTTATTCTATTCTATTCTATTCTATTCTATTCTATTCTATTCTATTCTATTCTATTCTATTCTATTCTATTCTATTCTATTCTACCTGTTCTCTTAGCACCTCAGGGCAGATCATGCACTTCTCCAAGTGCTGCTACTGGAGACATCAGTGCCTAAAATGAAGGGCTTCAGAAGTCAGCACAGTGAGCTGGAAGTCACCTGCATTAGGAATGAGAAACAACAGGACCAAAGCATCATGCCATTTTTTCAGGGACTCAGTTATTTACCCTTGGGCTACGGAAAGGCAAATCATCTCTCATTCCTGAGACTGAGATTTAACCTCTTCTGATATTCATTTCTCTCACAAGAGAGGAGCCTTTCTGAACTATCTCTGGAGGCATCTGTCCAATTCACTCTGCTCCCTAAGTGAATTTAAACCTGTGTCTTCAACATCGTAAGCAAGTACTGTTGTTGCCCATCCTTGTGGCTTGTGTTGGGAGTCCAACAGTCATTTCTGCATGCATAGTATATGACTGGCCACAGAGCATAAGATACCTGTCAGTTGGGTGGTTCACTAGAAGAGATCAGTCTCTGGTCTGATCCAGGTACTATTTTATGCATTTTTTTGTCCATCTGTTTTTAAAACCTTAGCCATTAGTGTTGAACTATTTTACTGTTCCACTCATTTGTCATCAACAGGGAAGATGTATTGATGTGAATATTCTCAGAAGATTAAAAACCTGCATGCTGGCTTCCCACTCTCCTATGTGGCCTTGTGGTGTTAAGCTCTGTGCTGCAGCAGTGTTAAGCAAGAGTTTACAGTTGCAGCTGAGTGTTGAACCTACTTTCTCAAGTATCCCAGTCTGAATGACCACCATGACAGCTCTGGGAATACAGCCCTTGAGGGCTTGAAAGAGAGGCCTAGGAAAGAGTTAGGTGCTATGCTGTTGGCAGTTCTAAAGTTTACATGGGCTTAAATGGCCTGGGCCAAATTGGGATCCACAATGTGATAAGACAAGAATATGGTACAGGTTTTGATACACTGTAAATTCAATATTGATAGCAGCTGGACAGAGGCCCAGAAGCCAAGGCCTACATTTCAACTGAAGCTGTGTTCTTGGTGTTTCTTGACTTGCTACCAACAAAGGTAATCAGACTAGACAAGGTGAAGCAGCAGGAATAGTGACTTGGGTGCATGACTAGCCTGGTTAGGGTTTCTTGATACCCCACAGCATGTACAGGTGTCTGTGGACTCTAGGAATCAAGAAGTGGGAAATCCAGTGAGGCCTGGTTTCCATTCACTGTAATGAAAGCTGCTCAGTGTGCTTGTGTAAGATTTCATACCAAGCATCAAGGGCTCAGAGGCAAACAAACATGAACCAAATCAAGCTTCTTTGGCAGTTTAGGCCAGAAATGTCTTGATTTCCAAATAAGGACAGGACTAAGGAACTGGAATAGGTATCTCCAAGTTATCAAATCTAATGGCAATACGAGTTTTTTGATTGTTGGAGAAGATAAGAGAGGTTATGGAGGGAAAACAGCTCAATAGCAGGACATCTAATTTAAAATGGGCCAAACAGCAGCATTTTCTACAGTTTAATGGTGCTCATGGATTCTGACTCTGAAGAGAATGAAAGGGCCTGGAGAATAAATCTTATAAGGAGTAGCTGAAGGAGCTGGGGCTGTTTAATTTGAAAAAGAAGAGGCTCTCCACAGCTACCTGAAAGGACCTGTGGAGACGTTGGTGCTGGTCTCTTCTCACAGGTTATTAGTGACAGAGTAAGAGGGAATGGTCTCAAGCTGTGACTGGGTAGGTTTAGACTGGACAGCAAGAGTGGTCAGGCACTGGAATGAGCTGCCCAGGGAGTGGTGGAGTCACCAACCCAAGGTCGTTTGGAAGTGGTGCTTTAGGGTTTAGGGTTAAGCTTGTAAAGTAGGGTTCTAGGTTGGACTTGATGATTCTGAGGGTCTTTTCCAACCAGAATGTTTCTGTGATCCTGTGGAAGAAATGTCTTCAAGGGTCATGACAGAACACCAAAGGGCAGTCAAATCCCATTGCTACAGATAGACCAAGCACATGTTACACAGGCTGTTTCCATAGGCAATATCACCAAGTTGTTGCAGTCCAGAAAATGTTTATTTGTGCCAAGAAAGCTGCTAGCAAGTGTGTTTATTAATTAGATGAGATGGTGCTTTCTACTGGTACTTCTTTAGTTTTGCAGTGCAACTGTTTCTTTAACGTATGACACAGAGAAAAAGAGATGCTCGCATTTCTCTGTAGGTTTAAGCCAGAGAACACGAAATGAAAATAATCTGTGTGTTTATCATCTGCACCTAGATGTTCTTACATAGAATCATAGAATGGTTTAGGTTGGAAGAGACCTTAAAGATCATCCAGTTCCAACCCCCCGCCATAGTCAGGGACACATCCCACTAGATCAGGTCGCTCAAGACATCATCCAGCCTGGCCTTGAACACATCCAGGGAGGGAGCAGCCACAACCTCTCTGGGAAACCTGTTCCAGTGTCTCACCACCCTCACTGTGAAGAACTTCCTCCTAACACCCGTTTAAATTTCCTCTCTGCCAATTTAAACCCATTACCCCTCGTCCTGTCATTACAAGA
>VWZI01007355.1:0-90343 GCA_013396835.1 Psilopogon haemacephalus
AGACCTGGTATTAGACCAGGTTTTAACCACGGCTTGAGCTTTGGTATTTGTTTCTTGTTGGTTTGGTTGGGTGTTTGGGTTTTTTTTTTTTAATTCTCTCAGCAGGCGCTGCTCAGCAGGAAGCCTGCTCAGGCTACCGGACCCAGTGCAGATGCTGAAGGTGCTCAGGCTGCCGCCGGCTTCAAAATGGCTGCTCTGCTGCCTGCCGCGAGCTTAAATTCCGCGCGGCAGCACGGGAGCGCCCCCAGCTACGTCACCGCCCCCTGCGCAGGCGCGTTCAGGAGCCGCCCCCGCCGCTATTTTCCTCGTGTTACCTGTGAGCTGGCCGCAGCTGCTCAGGCTACCGGACCTAGTGTAGGTGCTGAAAGCGCTCGGGCTGCTGCTGGTGCTTCAAAATGGCTGCTCTGCTGCCTGCCGCGAGCTTAAATTCCGCGCGGCAGCTCGGGAACGCCCCCAGTCTCTCCTCTTCTTCTTCCTCCTCTTGTGCATCAGAGGCCTCTGCCCCCAAATCCGATTTTGAATCACTCTTTGATTCAAGTTTCGTTTTTTCCTGTGCATTTGTAGGAGCAAGAAAGACTGTAGAGGCTGGAGTAAGAAGGGCTGTAGATGTTCCCTCTGCCAAACCAGCACAATGATCTTGAAGATCTTTTCCAATCTAAATGATTCAGGTTAATTCTTGTAATTTATTTCGTATTCGCAATGCAGAAGACTGTTAGAGAGCACCATTCTACTTGACAGTGCTGCTGCCTCTGGACTAGCAGAGAGGCAAGCCAACTGTGCAGAAGAAATCGGAGAACACAAGAACACAGGGTAAAGGCACAGAATATCTCTGCACAAAACCAGCTGAACTAGTACAGCCAGCTCCAACCCAGATCATCAAATCCATATGGACTTACTCTGAATTCCAGCAAGTCCTTTGGTTACAATTTCATGGTCCACCAGGCTGAAATTTCTGGTCCCTCAAAGGCAACTTTGGACCAGTACTGCTCCATTTGATGGCTATCAGGGCTAAGCCTTGATAAAGCTAACTGGATAATAAAGCTAACTGGGCCCGAGCTGCTTTGCACAGTCTGGCTGCAAGTTTGCATCCAGTTTATCATTTGGAGGTTTAATAGAGCTGAGTGTCCCAATGCTAAATCCTGTCAGGTGTTCAGTATTCCATCACTCAGGCATGGTTTTTGAGGCCCCAGATATCCAGCCCTTTAAAGGACAGGACAATGTACCATTTGTTTTGTTCTGGTTTGAAATCCTCTGTGAATGCTACGTGCCCAGCCAAATGAGACTGTGACTGTTATATAAGTCAACATCTCGGAAGCCTGGGGTTTAATACTTCATATAAATTCTGGCACCACTCAATTTCCTCAGCAACATGTTCTCAGAGTTGACGAAAATTCCATGGGGGGAAAAGAAGTGTATTCATATATTGATAGGATGTGGGAAATGCCAGCTCTGCCTCTAACCAAGTTCCTTCAACCAGATGTATAATTTTTCTCATTAGCAATCTGAAGAGAGATGCATTTTCCTTTGCAGATGCAAATGTAACATTTGTACAGATCAGTAAATACTTTCCCACTGCAGTGTAAACAGGTTGGGCACTTTGAGCCTGCCATGAATTTCAGTGATAATTATGCAAATGCCACACAACTCCAAAGAAAAACGGTTTCTTAAATATTCATGGAGGAATATTTATGTTATAATTATTATAGCAAGAAACATAAGGTTCAGAGCATACTGACCATAAAGTGTCCATGACAGCTTTATTCTGCATGTACTACAAAGGAAAACCCACAACCATCCTTCATAGTTGTGGCCACAATAATTATTAAAAATAGTTTTTGTTAATCTACCTCCAGGGCTATGGCTGCTCAGTCCATCCAACAGCTAAGTATGTACTGCCTTGTAGACTGCCAGAACACGTCATCATGTCACCACCACTGTATGCTGTGCAGGATTGCTTGAGGATACACTGTCATTATCTGAAGAAAAAGACATTATCTGTGATAACAGCATCTTGCCACTTCTGAGCCTTTCAGAGCTCTCAGGAAAATTTTTGTCTCATTTCTATGGCTGCAGCACTGACTGTCCTCAAGGGAATTTCATATCAGAAGGCTGGTGACACACTGGTGATAAACTTCAAACAGTCCGAGTGCTGGAAATGTAACAATTTTGTTTTTGCAATAGTAAACCTTTCAGAATCAGTCTTTTAGGTGGGCATCTTTGAAACCACCACAGGTGTAGATTTGTATTGGATGCAGCATTCACCACTCCTACCTCTGCACTGTGGGAGAACTCAGTTTGAGACCATCTTCTACTGGCACTATCTGGGTCTACTTGAGAACTCCATTCATCTCCTGAGACAAGGGAGCCTGGGCAAAACAAAGGATTCCTGGCACTTCAACAGTTAAAAAAATAGCTTCTGGACTGGCCACATTTTTTGTTTTAAGGGAAGGCCTGTCTCAGGGTAGTAAAGTATGCCCCATGTCACAGCAAGAAATCAAACACACAGGGAGAACCTTCTGCCCTATACCTTGAGGTAGTGCTCTGAAGTAGCGATGAACTCCTTTCTTCTGACACAACTCAACTGGGTCATCCAGTTCAGTGTCCCCATCATAAGAGTGACACAGCTTTTGGAGCGAGTCCAGAGGAGGGCCACAAAGATGATGCAAAGACTGGAACACTTCTGCTATGAGGGAGCTGGGATTGTTCAGCCTAGAGGCAACTCCAGGGGGACCTTACATCTGCTTTCCAGTACCTGAAGGGATCATAGAATCATAGACTCATAGAATGGTTTAGGTTGGAAGAGACCTTCAAGATCATCCAGTTCCAACCCCCCACCACAGGCAGGGACACCTCCCACTAGATCAGGATGCTCAAGACCTCATCAAGCCTGGCCTTGAACACATCCAGGGAGGGAGCAGACACAACCTCCCTGGGCAACCTGTTCCAGTGCCTCACCACCCTCACTGTGAAGAATTTCTTCCTAACATCCCATTCAAATCTCCTCTCTGCCAATTTGAACCCATTCCCCCTCGTCCTGTCATTACAAGACCTTGTCAGTAGTCCCTTCCCAGCCCCCCTGTAGGCCCCCTTCAGATACTGGAAGGCCACTATAAGGTCTCCTCGAAGCCTTCTCTTCTCCAGGCTGAAAAGCCCCAACTCTCTCACCTCCAGAAATCAAGTCCAACCCCCCTGCCAGAGCAGGACCATAACCTAGTGCAGGTCACACAGGAATACCTCCAGATGGGTCTTGAACGTCTCCAGAGAAGGAGACTCCACAACCTCACTGGGGCGCCTGTTCCAGTGCCCCATGACCCTTACGGTAAAGAAGTTCTTCCTCATGTTGAGGTAGAACATCCATTACCTTGCCTCATAAGGTTGTCCCTTAATCATCCTACAAAGGAGGAATCCTGAATTCACTGCACTGTTGTGCCTCACAGGTTTTCTGAGGAGCACCTTAGGGAGCTGGGGTTGTTTAGTGTGGAGAACTCTGAAATAATGTTGGAACCAGGTGGAGGTTCATCACTTCTGCCTAGTTAAGAGTGGTAGGACATGAGGAAATTACCTCAAGTTGCACCAGTGGAGATTTAGATTGGATCTTGGAAGAAACTCCTTGACTGAATGAGTTCTCAGAGACTGAGTTCTTCAGGGAGGTGGTTGATTCCCCATCCCTTGAGACACTTAGAAGATGCAGAGATATGGTGCTGAGGAACTTGGTTTAGCACCAGACTTGGCAGAGTTAGATAATGATGATCAGACATTTTTCTAATGGTTGCCGAAGCCATTTGTGCATCATGGGTTTCACTAGCCTTGCTTTTACTTATCTGTATGTCATCTGTAATTTAGACCCTGGTAGCTGCTGGCCAACTAAAGGTACTGTGAATTTCTAAAGGGTCTCCTGCTAATCACTTTGCTATTTAGTACTAAACAAGTAATTTAATTCCTTCCTGGTTTTGAAGTCATCATTGCTGATTGTGGTAATCCACACTTTGGAAACCTTCACTTTTTATTACTCATGCAAAAAATACACACCAAAAAAAAAAAATAATCCTTGTCAGTGTAATTGTTTGGGTTCTCTATGTGCTGTTAGAAACAAACACAAACTGTGTGCCTCCACTCCCCTGCCCTGGCACACAGTAGCCATTTCAATGCTCTGCAAGAAATGAAAGTGTCTTCTGCACCTCTGTGTTCAGGCTATGTATGTACTAACAAGTACTGACCAAACTTGCCTGGGACAGCCATCTACATCCCTACCTATTTGGGCCCTATTTAGGATCAGGTTGGGCTTTTACTCCTTTCCTCAAGCTCTGGTACAGCCTCATGCTGTGGACAGACTTTCCAGTTAGAGCCCACCCCTGCCACACCACCATAGGCATCCATGTGGTGCCCTGTTGTAGTGTTGGAAACTTCTCTTTTAAGGGTGGAGATTTTCTTCAAGGGCTGGTAAGTTTTTAGTGCTGTAACAAGAAAGTCAATACCTTTCCCTTAGAGAAAAGTGAGCTTGTGCAGAAAAAACAAAAACATTCTGCTCTGAAGTACAAAACTGGAGCCAAAGAAATTATTAAGGTTTGGTGAAAAACCGACAGTCCTGAAACATATGAATTCTGTCTTTTGTGAACATGCAAAATTTTACAAAGCCTTCTCTTAGATATGAAGGTTATTAGGGAGGGAGGATATTAATCTCTAACCTAGTATGCTGCCTGAGTGAAGAAATATTTTCAGCAATATTTGCTGCTGTCAAACTCCAAGGTCATATGTTCCTAGGTTCTGTTTTATTGTATGATATAACATTTTATTGTGTTGTCTTCAGTTAACACCACTTAAGAATTTGGAGTTGTCCTTGGTTTGTTTGCATAAAAATATCTAATCTCAGTGAAGCCTTCATATGCTGAGCTGTACACTACCAATAATGGGTGAGACATCTGATGATGTTGCCACATCTCTACAGTGGAAAGCAGCAGTACTTCAAGTCACATGGTTGTACCAGTCTTACAATAGGCTCAGAAGATGCTGGCTCCTCTGTATATAACATCAACTGGTGTAGTGGGTTTGCAGTTACCTGCCCCCCCACCTTTTTAAAACCCCGGCTAAAACTCAGAAAACACTGGAAGTTAATAAATGAAGCTTTATATTTACAGCAATGCAAATATACAAGCAAATATTTACAAGATATAACAGATATTTACAGAAATATACAGTAAAAAAGGTAATACACACACCACACCCCTCCCAGAGACCCAAATCCCCAAGAGAGGGTAACAAAACCCCCTCTACCACCTTTCCCCCCTTCCCCAGCTTTATCTCACAAACCTCTTGATGCTGCAGATAAGCTGAAGATCAGTCAGAAAGATTAGTGATAGGAGAAGTTAGTAGTTTTAGTGATTTTACTCTGAATTTAGCCACCAAGACCAAGAGACAAAGGAGAGAGCGGCCGGAGCCAGCACAGACAGAAGCAGACTGTCTAATCTGGATGTTTGAGAACAGCTCTTAAAACAACTTTTTTTTTTTTTTCCCTTTCTCAGTGAAACTCGGTGAAGTGACACACTGTGTTTAACTCTCTCTCAGCCAATAGTCTAATTTCTCACTCAAATTCTCCAGTTAGCTCAAACCAACACAACTGGATATCTCATACACTGTTTTCTGGAAGTTAGGCAGTTAAGGGACTGGGCAGAGGTTAAATACTGATCTAGAAACTTCCTGGACACCACAACAGAAGGAACACCTAGCTTGCACCTAGACATAGCAGTAACAGGAAGATCTCTTGCAGGAGCGTTGGATAAAATATGGATTAAGAGGGTCCTGTATCCAGGTGTCCTGAATTGTGAATGCTTCTTTTATACCATAACTATGTTAACAGTTAATCTGATTTCTTCTTTTTGCTCTGTAAACTTCCAAAATATGAAAATTGAGCACTGTACAAATCATCATTAGCATAACTTTATTTAAAAAGGTATGTCAAGTAACTTCACTATTTCTTTAAAACAAAACAAGGGGTCTCATGTTGTACCTATGAAAGGCACATTGCTTTATCTTCATCGAACTCTTTCCCCTTTTTTCCTCCATTCATTGCTCATTCAGTATCATATCAGTTGGTCAACGTGAACTTGAATTTTCATTCAACACCCTTCCTCCCACAGTAAAATTTAATCTACTTATGATATTTCTGAACTGCTTAACCCTGACAAGAAGCATGATTGCCAGCTTGGAGCCCAATATTTCACAGCAGGACAAGTTGTATTTCCTGCTCTGTAGTCTTATATGAAAAGCCTGCAGCCCTTTCCTGTAGATCCCTCCCTGCAGCTTTATCATTTTACTCTGTGCCATACAGGAACTGACACCAACAAAAGTATTGTAGACATGTGCAGGAAGAAATGCTCCTAAGCACCTCCACTAAGCAGCAATGTTCTGCAAGTGCTCCCTTCTGAAAGCTCTTTGAAAGAAACATTAACATTGGCTCCTGGGAAATATAAAGAAAGTCAAAATTATGACCTTGACAAGAAGTGCTACACAGTTGTGTCATTCACCAGAACTCAAAGACTCTGCAAAGACAGTAATGGATTTGAGGAGAACAGTTTCAGGTGAGATGAGACAGCAGCTGGCACGAACGTCCCCCTCCTTGCTTCAAAAAAATGACTGCTAAAGGAATAGTGTAAGCAAAGTGTGAACATATCCTAGAAAGAAGCATTTCTCTTTGATGGCACCAGGCTAAGCATGATGGATGTGAAAAAGCTGCATTTTCAAGTGCCTGAGTATTTTCTGGTGAATGACTCCTGTGTACATCAGCACTTTGAGCTTTTTAAAGGAGTAGGTTCCTTTTTCATTCCTGAGGAGTGATTTACAACTATCCAGTACAAACAGTAATTAAATGTTGGAGTCTAGTTTTAAAACCAGCCAGGCTGTAAAAAAAAATTATCAGAGTTCACTTCATTAAAGGTACATTTTAAAACAATTTGAGGTATTAACAACATGAAACTTCTAACTTCAGAGTAGGATGGCAAGGACACAACTGCTGTTTACAGGAGTAGAGGGAGGTCATTTGGATGCAATAACAGCCTTTTAACCTCTTGGTTGCCTTTTTAACAACACCAGTTACTGAAGGATGCACCTAAACCAATGCCATGTGCTGGGTCATCTCCCAAACACAACAGCATTTGAAACTTAAGGCCTTGTTCTTACAACTATGAGGTTATTTAGCTAAAGATTACTTACTTGAAAATCTTTCAGTGGTAATAATCATTCATATTCTCACATTGCACATGTGAGAACCCTAATGCTCTTTCTGTGTAATTTGACAACTGTTAAAGGCAATCCCGATAAAAGAATAAAGTCCAATTGCATGTAATAAGATAGAATTTCAAAGCACATTGGTGAATCCTGAGTCAACTATTAACCTGCTTAACTAGAAGACTAATTGCAGTACAGAAATCCCTCTAAAAGTTAATACCCATTTTCCTTTAAGCAAGATGCTGTTCTTAAAGCAAACAGCTGTAGCCTCCTATACCCAAAATACTGCAGATGTATTAGCAAAAGTCTAAATCAGGACAGTACCTCAACATCACTTTTGTAGCCAGGCGTATTAGTTCAGGTTTACTCACTGCCACCTTCACAGAGCTGCAAAAGCTCATCTGTTCTGCACTTCATGAGTGTAAAATCAAGATGTTCTCAGGACAGCATACATAGGAAGTAACATGACCTGACTCTTCCACCCCATCCTGGGGGAGTGGAGGGGAGCAGACAGGAGCAGAGGATTAGCCTCACAGAAAAGCTAGTGTGAAGGAAGGTGAACAATGCTAAAGTGGGAGGAAATAGTTTTATTCTCCACACCTGTTCCTGATTATAAATGAGCAATGAAGTTGCTACAGAGTAAAACAATGGAGGCTTGTCTTCATGAGAATAACAGAGGTACCTTTCCAGAACAGACAGCCCAGGAAAGCAGAATGGGTTTCCACTTGCTTAAACAGGAAGGTAAATCAGAATTTGATATAAAAATTCCTCAGAGCCACATTTCCACCACTTCTGGATCACTTAGCTTGCAACTTTCGGAACAGGATTGTGATGTATAGAAGCAATTGCACAGCTTTGGGGACAGGTGTAAATACAGGGCAGGTCCTGACTGCTCTCCTGTTCATAGGAGGTGGGCATGAGAGGCTGCATGTGTAATGTTAGCACAAGCGAATTGAACCTGTCACTGAGTCACACAGGTGCCAGAAATTAAAAAAAAAAAAATTCAAAAATTTTTAAAAAGCAACCAGGTTCCTATTAGCTGCTTATCCAGGGAAATATTTTTATACATTCATCCTCCACAGAGCTCTACCTCAGTCATCAAGCCTCACCTTAGAAAGCGAGTTCCTTTAGCCACCACCTCCTTTGACCACTTTCTTCTCAGTCCTTTTAGTCAGAGCAGTTGAGGCACTTCTTCTGCTCCCTGGTCATTGCCTGGCTTCACCCCTTGCTTTCTGGGTGAGGTCGTAAATCCCAGCAGATCAAGGGATTTGGAACTGTATTTAAGAGACTAGTTCATGCTGTTCCCAGGCAGGAGGCAGCTTTAGTGATTTGCTGCATAAAAGCACTCTTTCTCCTGTTGCAATGATTTTTGCACTCTTAAAGCTACAAATATATGCTAGAAAATATACAAGAAACTGAAATGTAGACTTTCTCCCTAGCAAAAGGAGTTGATGGGTAAGGGTCTAAACTGACGGCAAAAAAAGGAATGCAAAGGCTCTGAGGGGGCACTGTACTTAGTGTGGCAGAAATTAATCAGGCAGTAGAAACCATGGTCTACCTGAACTGAGCTCCCAGGGACTTAGCAGCAAAAATGGACACACAGCATCCCACCTGGCTGTTCAGAGGGGCTGTGCTCCAGGGCTGAATGTGGGATCAGCCCCAGTCAGGAGAATCATTTTAATCCCTGCTGTGCTGAGTGCTCTGCCCTGGGTGAGGTTGCAGGATTAGTGCTGAATTCTATTTCCTGGTGGAATGGCAGAGCCAGATATCAGAGTCCTCCTCTTAGCCCTGCACTCACAGTTATCAGATAAAAGGCAGTAATAGGCCATATAAAGATTTTGCCTGGACACCTGCATGACCTGAAGCAACTTAACAACTTTCATATATGCAGGAATTTTCCAGTACGTTGCAGGAGACATAAAGTCCTGAGTTCAACTGTACTACAAAGAAAGGCTGGCACAAGCTCAGCACAGACACCCTGCTCAGTGTGACAATGGCAATAATCCAAATGATCAAGCCAGAACTCATCTGTTTTTTAAAATTTCTGCCTGCAAGTCAAGATATAGTCAAACACTGGTTTTGATAGGATCCCAGAAGCATAGAATTGCAGCATGTAGTACATATAAGCTTTCAGGATAGCATTGGAAAGAGGTGCTAACATTTTCTTAGTTATCTTGCTTGTGTTTTCTTCACAAAAATTATTAAAATAAATTGCCCTTTTAAAATATTATTTATTATTTTTTGTATAGCTATTCTGAGACATATTGGATGCTAAGTTCACCAGGAAGCACTTGAAAAACTGGGCACTTTTTCTAATGCTTCCTGCAAATCTGGGAGTCTCAGCTGACTATGTGCCAAAATATTGCCACTGAGCCATAGGGAACAGTTTGTTCAGCATGTCAAACTGTGGTGAGTCTGTCTGAAAGGCAGACTATGTTTTCTCTCCAGCACTAAATGTGCAGCTACCTCTAGAGAAAGGTAACTTAGTAAACAAACCCCCGTGCTGACAGAGCAAGAAAAGCCCTTGCTACTTCTCTGTCTAGAATATGTAGGGGTTTTAGCTGGTATTGTTAAAAGTACATTGTTAGAATGTTCCATATACTCAGAAGCACTACTTTGTAGTCCAGGGAAAATATCCCCGCAATCCAGATATCTCTCCTTGTCTACTGTGTCCCAGCGCAAGAAGGACATGGAACTGGTAGAGCAGGTCCAAAGGTGGGCCAGGAAGATAATCAGAGGGCTGCCACATCTCTTCTATGAAGACAGGCTGAGAAATTGGGGCTGTTCAGCCCAGAGAAGAGAAGGCGTCAGGGAGACCTTAGAGCAGCCTTCCAGTGTTTGAAGTGGGCTACAGGAGAGCTGGAGGAGGACTTCTCACAAAGTCACGGAGTGACAAGATGAAGAAGCTCAATTGTGATTAAACACTTAGGAAGAAATTCTTGCCCATGAGGATGGTGAGACTCTGCAATAGGTTTCCCAAAGAAGTTGTGGAATGTCCAAGCCTGGAAGTGTTCAAAGGCAGGTTGAATGAGGCCTTGAGCAAGCTGGTCTAGTATGAGGTCTTCCCACCCATGGCAAGGGGGTCTCTTTCAACCCAAACCACTCTGATTTTATGATTCTATGATTTTATGATAATGGACAATTAGAATAGTAAGCAGGAAGAACGGGCAGATGAAAATCGGTTTCAGTGTCCTTTTACATTACAGGATCACAGGATGTCAGGTGTTGGAAGGGACCCAAAGAGATTATCTAATCCAGCTCCCCAGCCAGAGCAGGACCACACAATCTAGCTCAGGTCACAGAGGAAAGCATCCAGACAGGCCTTGAAAGTCTCCAGAGAAGGAGACTCCACAACCTCTCTGGGGAGCCTGTTCCAGTGCTCTGTGACCCTTACGGTAAAGAAGTTCCCCCTTGTGTTGAGGTGGAACCTCCTGTGCTGCAACTTAGACCCATTGCTCCTTGTCCTATCACAGGGAGCAAGTGAGCAGAACCTGCACTCCCCCTCCTGACACCCAGCCCTCAGATATTTATAAACATTTATTAAATCTCCTCTCAGTCTTCTCTTCTCCAGACTAAAAACCCCAGGTCCCTCAGCCTCTCCTCATAAGACAGTGCTCCAGTCCCCTAATCATCCTGATAGCCCTCCACTGGACCCTCTCCAGCAGATCCCTGTCCCTCTTAAACTGGGGAGCACAAAACTGAATGCAATATTCAAGATGAGGTCTCAGCAGGGCAGAGGAGAGGGGGAGGAGAACCTCCCTTGATCTGCTGGACACACTCTTCCTAATACACCCCAGGATCCCATTGGCCTTCTTGGCCACAAGGGCACATTGCTGTCCCATGCAGAACTTGTTATCCACCAGCACTTCCAGGTCTCTCCTCAGGGCTGCTCTCCAACAGATCATCTCCCAGCCTGTACTGGTGCAGTTTATTATTCCTCCCCAGGTGCAGGACTCTGCACTTGTCCTTGTTGAACCTCATTTGGTTCCTCTGTGCCCAGCTCTCAGTCTGTCCAGGTCTCACTGGCTGGCCTCACAGCCTTCAGCTGTATCAGCCAAGCCTCTCAGTTTGGTGTCATCAGCAAACTTGCTGAGCAGACTCTGTCTGTCTGTCTGTCCCCTCATCAATGTCATTGATGAAGATGTTGAGCAGCACCAGACCCAACACTGGTCCCTGGGGGACTCCACAGGTTACAGCTCTCCAGCTGGACCTGGCACCATTGATCATCATTACATTACATTACATGACTCTAAAGACAGTATCAGTTTGAGACTCTCCTTATCTTGTGATTAGCTTTATCTCCTTCTCCCAGTTTTTTCTCCTGCAGGCCATGTCTGAATATCTGAACATCTCTGTCAAAAACAAAGATATTACAGACCAAACTATGTGAAAGGAAACAAACACCATAGTTTTTGGAAGAAAAAAGTCTGATGCTCCAGCTGAAGTTGACAGACTCAGGTCTTGCACAGAGATGCTTTCAAATCATAATTAACTTGTTGCACAATATTTTATGTAAACTTAAAAAAATTATTAATGTTCTGTCTCTAGGGGAGCTTTTTGTTGCTGTGTATCACTGTAGTAGTGTCTCTTTCTCAAAAGAAAAAAAAATCTTTCCATTTAAAAAATCACACAGACCTTACAGGTGTGAGGATCACTGAAGTAGAATGCAGCTTGCTTTACTGTTACCCGAAGTATGTGCTTCACAAAAAACCTTCCTCCCTGCCCCACACCCCCCTCCAACCCCCTCCACCTTGGTAAATCAAACTATGATCATTGTAAAACTATGCTGAACTGTTTGTCCTTTGACTTTTGAATCTTTACACTGACTCACCAGAAAGGAAAAACACTGTTGATTGCACCACAGATATGATTCTGATAATTCAGCTGGCAATTGCTTTCTCTAAGAGTCTGACAAGCACTCTTCTCAGCTGAGCAGACAATTTTAATGGAATGATTTAATCTAAGACATTCAGTTGAAGTCCCATGTCATTATGAGAACCAAGGCAACAGAACTATCATGTAATATGATTTACATGTGCTGAATTACAAATAATCAAGATGTGTAGCACACACATCTACGTGACTACGTCAATACAATTGTCCTATTGCTTCATTTCATGCTCTTGCTATTTTTCAGTGCCATATTTTTTCTCATGTCTGATGCTACCACATGCACTCTCTGGGCAAGGACCAAGACTACTCCATCTAAAACCATTAGGCTGCTCTTCAGTGTAAGTATATAAATAGAAACCAACCCAAAACAAAATCTGTGAGGAAAAATCATCAAGCATCCTGTGTATAAAGGTTCCCCTCAGATGCAGCAATAAATGTAGGCCTGCACTTCTCTGCTTTACTTCTTGCTCTGTCTGCAGTGAATGGAAATGTTATTATTGGCTTCAGAAAGAACCAGAAATAGCCTGAAAACAGCATATAGAAGTAGCCAGATGTGTTTCTAAAAGACTTTAGGACAGAGGCTGAAAAGTTTGGTTTATATCCATTTTTGCTTTTTAGGTTTGTTGGTACTTTTTGTGGTTTCTATTGCCAGAAGCCCTTGGAAGGACTTTTCAGTAAAGAACAATTCTTGTTAGAGTCTGTTATGGAGATTTTAGGGAAAGGAAAATAAAAAGTGAATTTAAGTGGAAGGGAAAGAAAGCTCTGCATAAAATACAATCCCATCCTGTAGTCTATCCCTTAAAACACCAGTGCTTAAACTTCTCCAGAGGCAGCAACCCTACAAACTTAAGAGTGAACTGATGCAAAAAGCCTAGATTCATTTGACATCTGATTATCAGTGGAGAAGGTCTTGGACAAGGAGTTAAAACTTTGAATTTGATCCAGCTATCCCTATACACTATTTGGTTCTATCCCAAACTCTAAGTTTCTTTGGCTCCATTTTTTAATGGCATATAAAGAATGTGAGTTCTTAGCTGGTTTTAAAAGGAAGATGAAATGTTACTTTTATCATCTCTAAGATCTGAAACTCCTGGGTTTATTTGATTTTCTTTCTGCTGCTTTTTCTTTAGTGCAATCTTTACCAAGTGCTAAACTCTACTGGTCTTCTCACTTATGCTCCTGGCAACCTATATGAGCTCAAAATAACATGTTACATGTTGAGGAATAAAGATGTCCTCATTCTTGTGTAGAAACACCTACCATTTTGGTTGCTGCTGCTCATAATAAAAATTAAGCTAGACTTCAGGATTTACTGTTGGCCAATAAAATTGTTCTTCCAGATCAGTCTGGGTTTGCTAAAATAGTAAACTATTTTGCAGTATTCATGCTCTGTGAAAACATTTTTCTGGCTGTTGCTCTGAAGGACAATGAAATATTACTCATGCCAGAACCTTCTGCCTAATCTGATACCCCCTTTCAGGCAAACTTGCCAAGTGGTACTCCAGTGTGTCTAGCTCACCAGCCCCTGCATACACACATACTTGACAAAGTCTGTGTGGTCAGTGATTTAGGATCTTGCCTGAGAATCAGTCAGTTGGCCTCTGTCTACCTCCTGCTCTGCCCAATCACTGCAGTAGCTGTTGCCAGTGGCTTTGGGGAGGGAAGAACTGACAAATACAAAGCTAGTCCTCGAAAGAGTGAGATATTGCATGCAAGGCAAAACAGATGAAGCAAATGTGATTAAAATCCCAAAGACACAGCTTGCTCTATTTCCATTTTGCAAGCAAATAGATTTAGCTTGGAGAGAAAAAGAGAAGGAATCCATATTTATAATTGTTCACTTTCTTTAATTCCTCAATCTCCTGATTCATTTTCAAATGCCTTGATATAACTTCACAAAGAGGGGGAAAGGGATTCATTGTTTTTTTATAATATTAAATAATTTACAATAGTAAATGTAACTTTTTGCTGCTGTGATTGTTTTCTCTTTTTTCAGGTCTCATTGTCCTGGCCAATAAAATGGGAACAGGTCTGGAATAACCTGGATAGATGTTGACAAACAATTCCCCTGAGGTTACATCTCCAACTGAGCAAAAATATTTGACTGTTGTCTCTTTTTCCATTAACTTAGTTTCATTTATGAAACTTTTCCAGTGCTGGAAATCGTGCAAGCAATTCTCTTTCTCTGCCTTGGCATGATTTCTGCTGCACCTTCAGCAGCAAAAGGTCACATCAATTTACATAGCAGAACAGAGTAGAAATTTTCTTGCACCACTGTTCTGTTTCTCAGTGGCTTGCATTAGATGCCTCATAAAGAGCATCTTTGGCCTCTCACTATGAATAAGATGTATGTGAAGTTAACATGAAAGGATTTCTTCTACCCTGTGTTGAATTTACTGCCTTTGGCAGCTTTGTGAGTCTCCTTGCTGTTATGTCATGGGATAGGTAAACTGCCTGGTGCCTGGTTCTGAGCCACTCACTGTGCACTGTTATCATACCCTATTGCTATCTTTTCAGATTATCAAACACTTTGCTGTTGGCTATTGTGGGAGTGCTACCAGACAGTTGTGAGAGAGTGAGATTCAGTGCCTTAATCTCTTTAAGTGACTAAAAGGATGACTGATCCTTCTATTCTCTGTTGCCAGTTAGTTTAATGCCTTCTTTTATTTCCACTATATCTTCCCCAGTAAGATGAGAAACCCACAATTTACTGTAAATGAAAACACCCTTTCAACTGAAAATGCTGTTTTCCACAGTAATCTCCATTATCTGGTCAATGAAGCCAGTGCCACACTTGGACTTGAACTCTCACTGCATGCTCAGCAGACATTCGCTACTGGGCTGATTAATGCTTCATTTTATTTTTTTTTTTTTCCCTCTTAACTTTCTCCTGCTTCTAAAGGACAAAGGAAAACAAATATGCCTGCCCCAAAGGTTAACAGTTTCAGGCTGGGACCAGTCAAAGTAGGATGGAGATTTTATACCTCTCCTCCATCAAAATTCTTTTCTCCTCATGCCCTGATATCTAAAGGTAGAAATGGATCAATATAACTGTGTATTGAATGACACAGCAATGCTCAAGGGCAGGAGTGACACTTCAGGGAACTGCAACTCATATTAGAAAGATTAAAAGTGGTGCCCTGAATTGCAAGTGGAGAGTATAAGGTCTTCTAAACTAACACAAAACTGAATAGAGTCAAAAGCAAGTTTTTGACTCAAAGAGGATAAAATGCCTCCAGAAGTTCATCAAGGAATTTCCCACAGAATTTCTAAACTGCAGTATTTGATTCTCCTGCTGACCTGCTGATGTCCCAATGTATCCTAAAGGTTACACTGTAAAATTTCATTCATTTTCTCATTTTTGCTTCAACTGTTGTGTTCTATAGGGAGCTGGTTGAGCTGCAGCAGGGGAAGAAGGCAGTCCTCCCAAGGTAACAAAGCAGCAGTACTCCAGTCCTGGGGCCAGATTTCTGAGATTTAAATGGGGAAACAATTATGACTGAAGAAATCCTGAGCGTCCTTCTCAAACCAGTTCAAAACATTTGCATTTCCAAACAAGCCAAACCCAAAAGAACTTGTTTTGTAGTTAAAAACTGTCATAGAAAAGATTGTGAGTGGAAGAAGGACCACTGCAAGCCAGTAATTACTAAGCCTTGTGAACTCTAGGGGATAAATGATTGCTAAAGGGTGTTCAGAGCCAAGGATGGAGACAAAATCAGTCACTGCAGACACAGGAAAACACTGGGCAGGGAAATTATTTCTGATACAGTTCATTTGTGACTGAGTGGAACACTACAACCAATTTCACATTTCTCAAATTAATGTCCTAATATTATTACTTGGTAGAGTTACACAGGGGAGAACTCTAAAAGTGCAGCTGTGCCAGAAAGCAGTCACTACAGCAGATTGCTTCATACCTTCTTTTTTCTGCAGAGACAAATCTAACAAGGAGCATTAGCATAAAGAGAACCAGACTCTTTCTGCTGGAGGCAGAGAGGCTTCATCTATTATTCCCAAATCTTGTGGGAGGGGCAGCTCAGAGAACAGAAGGAAATCAGAGGCTTTTAGACTCTGCTGCCCTCTGGTTGCCTTAATGTCCCCAGACACAGGGAGCCAAAGACCTCTTTGGCATAGGCCCAGTGAGTGTTTGATGTTATTCCAAGGATGGACTTGGCTTAGAAAAGTTTCGTTTGTTGTGAGTTCAGTGGAGGGGTTTTGTCCCTTTTTTTTTTTTTTTTTTTCATATCCCTCATTTATTTCCATGTCTTTGATGCTTTCCAGAGCAATTCTTTTCTCATTGTCATCTTCAACCAAGAATTTCCTGGGACTGTGTGACTTTTTCCTGAATGCCTACAGCATGCCTGTGCTGGTGGTGATCTTAGCTGTCACTTGTGGAAACCATATTCCATTTCTTTAACTTAAAATAGGACATTATATTGGAAATGAATGGTTGATCATTTGGGGATAAAAATTATCATTACTTTATATTCCTGGTAATTGACTGAAAAGATAATCTGGATATTGCTCCTATGAGAATGTGTGGTACAGCAGACATGCTGGAGGGCAGGTATGACATCCAGAGGGACCTGGACAGGAAGATCAACATGAGTCAGCAGTGTGCACTTGAAGCCCAGAAAGCCAACCAGATCCTGGGCTGCATCAGGAGAATTGTGGCCAGCAGGTCGAGAGGGGTGATTCTCCCCTCTACTCAGCTCTGTTGAGACCCCACCTGGAGTACTGCGTCCAGTTTTGGAGCCCCTTATTACAAGAGGGATGTGGACGTGCTGGAGTGTGTCCAGAGAAGGGCCATGAGAATGATCAGAAGGCTGGAGCACCTCTGCTACGAGGAGAGACTGAAAGAGTTTGGGCTGTTCAGTCTGGAGAAGAGGAAGCTCTGAGGTGACCTTATTGTGACCTTCCAGCATCTGCAGGGGGCCTACAGAAAAGCTGGGGAGGGACCTTTTAGGCGATCAGGTAGTGAAAGGACTAGGGGGAATGGAGCAAAGCTGGAGATGGAGAGATTCAGACTTGATGTTCTTCACCGTGAGAGTGGTGAGGCCCTGGAACGGGTTGCCCAGAGGGGTGGTTGGGGCCACTTCCCTGGAGCTGTTTAAGGCCAGGCTGTATGAGGCTCTGTCCAGCATGATCTAGGTTAGGGTGTCCCTGCCCATGGCAGAGGGGTTGGAACTAGATGATCCTTGTGGTACCTTCCAACCCTGCCTGATTCTATGATTCTATGTGTGCCCACCAGCAATATCATGACAGAGCAATGTGACTTAGAGTATAATTGCTTCAAATTCAACAAACAAATTATAGCAGTTGTTAACACTGTCCAGATGACTGCTGAGATTGTATTAATCTCTTTTCAGTTTCCTAGAAATTAAACTAAACCCTCCTAAGCTTGGCCAGGATTGCCCTGGCTTTTCGTTTATGCTGGAGAAGCTTGGGGCTAGTTTTCTTCCACTTTCCATGTGGGGATTCATCACCTTACATGTGGAGAGAGGGCCGGCAAAGTATCTGTACAATGTTGATGATGGTCATCTTACTCTTCAATCTAGGGAGACAGATCCTGTTCTATACAACTTTGTACCTGGAGACAGCCAATCAGGGAGAGCATTGGCACTGTCTTTGGGAGCTCTGCACCCCTTTATTGCTCCTACATAGAGGAATTAATAGTTTGAACCCTGTCTTATCTTTGGACATTGGCATCTAGGCAGCTTCTTAGCAGTGCAGGCTGACTCCAGTGGTATGAGCTAGGAACAAAGCATCTTTCTGATATGGAAGGGATAACTCTGCTCATAGCTATCACTATAAGAAATATATGATACCTATTTCTGGATGCAGCTAGGCTTGAATCTCACCTTTTTTTAAAGAGAAGATCAATGCTTAGAGCTTATGTGTAACTCCACTACTGCTCTTAACTGGCAGAAGACATCAATCATCTCTGCTATGTCTTGAGCTAGTTTGTTGTTATTCCTCAGTAGCTTGTAATTACTTTTACTGCTGATGTTATTTTTAAAGCTTAGAAGTAGAAATACCTGTATTTTTGCTGTTTAAGACCAGCTCATTCACACGTTTCTAGCTCTTCCTGAAGGGGGCAACTCTTACCAGTGAAGAAACCTGCAAGTCTCTTCAGAATTACAGTAAGTGACCTACTCTGTCATCTATAAGTTCAAACAGCACTTTTCATCTTCAGATTAAAAATTAAACAGAAACCTTCATTGCTAAGGAGCATGAAAATGAGAGTGATGTCAAAAACAAACCTGAAATTAGAGTGATGTAAAAACATACCTGAAATTAAGACGCATTTGTTCCCTCATAATTTCTGACCTCCTCTGGCTTAAGAAGTCTTACTTTAAGTCTACTCTTGCTCTTTTTCCTTGTCCTGTCCTATCATAGAACAAGAGAAAAGCTGAAATGGCTTCCAATGTTGAGACAATGATCTTTGATGCTGGCTGTGTTGTTAGAAGCTAGGTCTTACTCAATCCATTAAAGAGCACTGGTTTCTCATGTCATATCTAGTTTTGATCATAACAGAGAAATGGGAAACAATAAAAATGGACGTAATGTGAAACAGATTTGTAGCTTTCTGCTTGATTTTTTTGTTGGGGTTTTTGTGGTTTGTTTTTTATTTTTAGTTTTGCACTTTGGAAAATATCCCAGCAAGAGTTAACCTGAGGGTCTAAAAAAAAAAAAAAAAAAAAGGAAAAAAAAGAGAAAGATTTACAAATTTTTATTTTATCAGTATTTTATGGAAAATACTGTATTTAAAATAAAATGCTGTATAAATAGCAATGTGTTGTAAGAGTACTAATGCTAACTGGGTGGCTAAAGTTCCCAATGGTGGTCAGTGATTTTTCTAAGAGAGACTTAGCACCTTGCAAGCAGATCCATTTCTAAATGGACTGGATTAAATTTATCCTGGAAAAGCTCCTTCTGTGATTCAGTGCCTCTCAGTTGGAGCATATGTTGACTGATTCTAGGACCCCAGTCAACCCATTCAGGATAAACTTCGTCCATCTCCAAACAAAACAAACACACAAAAAACAAACAAACAAACCAAAACCACACAAAGCAAACAACAATAAAGAGGCTAAGAGAGAGGTGTAGCTGGTGTGAAGAGTGTTTTTCATTTGTCTCCTAATGAACTAAAACAGAGGACATGAAGCTAAACTTATGTACCTGATTAAAAATCTGTTCAAGTGGGTTCCATAAGTAAGTTAAGAGATCCAGAAACTGAGGTTTCTATTCTACACTATTCAGCATCAAACAAGGTCAAGGCTACTGCCATACTCAGTTTCATACAGCATTAGCAACATCTTGCTCGCAGGCTTAGCAAGGCCACCC
This sequence comes from Psilopogon haemacephalus, assembly GCA_013396835.1. Taxonomy (NCBI): domain Eukaryota; kingdom Metazoa; phylum Chordata; class Aves; order Piciformes; family Megalaimidae; genus Psilopogon; species Psilopogon haemacephalus. The sequence continues at coordinate 19,462 of VWZI01007355.1, forward strand.
TTACAATACATTCCTCCAAGGAGGTTCTATTCAATGAGTTTGTTTTGATGAAATGCCACATGCACTTCGTGATGACATGCAGTAGATGCTAAATTGGATCTTTAGTATTTAAATCATATAATTGCATATTCAGAAGTGTCCCTCACAGCAAGGGTTCACTGTAATTGTCAGTAATTGCACTGACCAATGACGCAATGCTATCCCAGGCTCTGTGTGCGAGCAATCTCCTGGAAAACTGGCACTGTGAAAGGGGAAGAGGAATGACACATGTTTAAAGTTTGAAGTCAGTGAATAAAATTTATTGTTCCACTGTGCCTTCTTCTGCCTGTAAATGCCTCAAATTACTTGACAAAGGTAAATGAGCCTAGAAAAGGGGAAACAACTGAAAAGTCCTTGAAAGATGTATGTGATTTTTGCTGGATTTTTGAGACTTTGGAGATGCCATTTCATACAATGCAGGGTGGAAGTTCAAAGAGATCTTTGCTAGCAAGTGGAAGAAGTTTAAAAAAAAAAAAAAAAAAAAAAAAAAAAAAAAAAAAACAAACAAAGCACAAGCCCAAACCTCAAAAACCTAAACAAGACACAGCAGGGTAAAAAAAGCAAAAGGTAGTGGCAAAGGTTGAGGGTTTGGAGCAGTTACACCTCTGCATGCAAACTCTTTCTGAAAGCTGCTGACAGAGCTTTGGCATCTGATCATCTAACTGCTGATTAACATAGCACTGTTTTATATTTAACTCAGAGCAGGAGGGGCTAGGGCTGGCGTTGTACTGCTTATAAGGGGAGTACGGCAGGAACAATGTTCTTCTGTGTCAGTTCCCTCCATCTCCCAGCCCAGATGCACTCCTTTTGATCATTCCTATTTCCTCCAAATACACGTTGTCTTTATTTAATTGAGTGTCTCAGGGAAAGTGAGGTGGGGAAGACAAGCAGAAGACAGCTACACAATTAAAATACAAACTAAGTCTGCTGAGCTTACTGAATGCAAGTGCTGAAGTGACTAATAAGCTTCTTTTTTTTCTTTTTTTTTTTTTTACAGTTAATGTTTTCCTGTGAGAACAGACCTTGGAGCAGAGATGGAGGGCATGGATTTTGAGGATAAGAAGTCCAAGAGGTACTGCATGAAGACAAAGCATGTGGCTATCCTCTGTGCCGTTGTGGTTGTTGTAGGTATTGCCGTGGGGCTTGGTGTAAGATTGTCCAGACCGAAATCTCAAGAATCTTCAGAGGAAACAGATCAACCAACAGACTCTCCTCTCCCAGAGGATTTGGGTCCCTGTCCTTCTAAAAATGATGAAACTGGGGAGTGGACACATTTTAGGCTACCCACCTACGTCAAGCCTGTCCACTATGATCTGCAGATGAAGCCTGAAATGGAGGAAGACATTTACACAGGGACAGTCAGCATTCATATTGTTTTGGAAAACTCTACAAACGCCTTGTGGCTCCACATGCGAGAGCTCCAGATTACAGAGATGCCCACACTCCAGAAATCCTCAGGACAGCAGATTGCTCTCAATGACTGTTTTGAGTACAAGGCACAAGAGTACATAGTGATGAAGACAGATGCAGAGCTCTCTATCACTGATGAAAGTGACCCCTACATACTCACTCTGAAGTTCCAAGGCTGGCTGAATGGTTCCCTGGTTGGCTTTTATAGGACCACCTACGATGACAATGGAGAGATCAAGTAAAGAAGTTTTTTTTCGTTTACTTATTAAACTTTCTTCTCTGTTTCTACTTGCTCAGGCCTGCTCTGTCCCTCTTCAGCTTCTCAGACTTGCCTCTCACCAACTCGCTGACATTTCTGGGCTGTTCTTTAACTTTCTCATTCCTCTAAGGAAGATGCTGCTGTTCAAATCTCTTCAGCTGCTGACAAATGAATGTGGGCTGGAGACAGGAGGGGCTTGTTATTATTCTTCTGAAAAACTTTTGCAAACTAACTCCACTGGTCCCAAGTCACCTTTGAGCTTTACAAATGGCTCTCTCAGACAGCTGGAGGGACTGAGGCCTGTTTTTAACTTCGTAGTACAATAAATAGCATACAGCTCTCATCATTTTTTCCTGTCACTCCCCAAGGTAACAGTTTTGGTGTAAAATGCTCTTGTGATAGTTTTCCTCATGTCATGCCTCCTTAATGTTGTAAGCCTGAGGAAAATCCAAACCAGAACTTCCCTGCAGCTAGTTTAAGTTATGGGTAGGAAAGTCCATGCTATGAAGAATACATTTGACAAGAGGATTTTGTGCTCCAACTCTTCCTTTTCAATATACTGATAGTCATTCAAATATCACAAAGCCTCTGCCAGTTCACTTAGCCTATTACACCTCCCACGTTTGTGCTTTCTCAAGCTGAAAGGTTGCAAAAGCCATTTCCCACTGCTCAGACGCGTTTTTCTGCAGTTTATATATGGAAGAGACACTCATCCATTTTCCAGTATTTGCATTCCTGAATCGGGTCATTGCAGCCTTTATGGACAGAAGATACGCTTGGCTAGATTTTTCCAAGACCCTGTATCAGGAATATGGAGACAAACACAGGTGTGTTTTCACAGCAGTTGTTCGTCCCTCCTGGTGACAACAGTATCCTAAGCGAGAGTTGCATCAGCCCTGTGCAGCTGCTGACAGGCTATGCCAGGCAATGCAGTGAGAGGCAGCAGCAGCAGCCACAAATGCAAGGCAGAGGACAAAGCAAACATTGTGGAGAACATGTAGCCATGTAGAGAACAACTCGAACCCCAGCCACCCCTATCCCTCTTATTTTCTTCCCTCTAGCACCTCAGTATTGCTCTGACATGAAAGGTGATTGGGTTTAATTCTTTCAGCATCTGACATTCCTACAGCATTTTTAAAGCGTAATCTTCCTATGTTGAGGAGTGTCACTTGGTTTTTATTGGTGAAGGATGCCTAGATATTAAGTGAGTTGCCCCAGGTCTGTCACAACACCGGAACAGCAGGACCTGAGGCACAGAGCAAAAGAGGTGAGTATCCAGCAGCTAGATCCAGACAGTGTAGGAAAACAAGGGCCAAGCATCTAGTGTCAATAAAAATTTATAATCTAAACAAAGCTTAAAATGTGGGCTCACTTTGAGAGGGTTCCTACCTCTTGATATGGATGCTGGAAGCCACAATTCCTAGCCAGCAGTCTGAAAAGACTCTGTACAGAGAGGAACTTGAGCGTGTGAGTTTGTTAGGCTTAAGAAGGGCTCTAATAAGAGTGAGTGAATGGTGATTTCTGAAATGCTTTTCAAGTGGTTAAGTCTGGGCAGGTTGGTTGGACAGGGTGGAAGAGGTGACGTATGTGACAGTGACAAGCACAGCTTTAAAATGAAGGCAACGAGGAGCCAAGTGGTGCTGCAGCCACCAGTCAAGTTGCGGTTATGAAGCATGAGGGTAGGTGATAGGATGGGGTGAGGAAAGATGGCCAAAAAAATGTTTTGTTACTTATTAAAACTGCCTTTCCTCCTGTATTTCCACTAAAACAACAATGACTGATATCAGCTTTTGCTTTTTTTTCTTTCTTTCTTTTTTTTTCCCTTTGCCTTTGCCTGAGGCAGGCATCACCCTCAGAAAATATCAACCCAAACAGTTCATTTTTGGCATGCAGTCAGTAAACACAGATCAGATCAGGTAATGGCAAAAGTCAAGCAAGTCTATTAATAGTGCATATTGGAGAAAAGGGGACTGAGGTGAAAATGAGAGCTGACGTGTAATCAACCTGCTCCTCTGTCCTTTCTGAGCAGTGTTAGAAGCATCAAGACCCTTGGAAAGATTTAGTAACACTGGAAAGTCAGCTGCCAGGACTGAGCTTCTCCCCAGTTGTCTATCTGTGAAGGCAAAGGTTTTCCAAAGCATTGCTATGATGCTTTTTGTTTACAAACTGGGCACATGTCCAGACTCTGCTGTTGCTTAGATTCAAAACTCCCACCACATTTTGTGGAAAACAGGTAGACATGTGCTCAACGTGCCTGCAAATCTGGGATCCTTGGGAGATTTAAGGAGAAGAATTCCTCATTTGAGAATCCTATTCAGACAGATTACATCCCCAGCAGGACAAAATCCCCATAAGGATGAAAGTGATTTTGGGTGTGCCCAGAGGCAGATCTTGAGATACCTTGGGAGAACAAGTACTTCAACCAGTGTGTGAGGGTATGGAGCAGGAAAGCAGAAAATGAGAAGACATCTTTGAGACACAGACCTTTCTAAATCTTCCTGTGGATGCACTAACCCAGCTGTAACCACTAAAGTGCTCTGGTAAAGGTGTTTCTCTGCCTGAGCATTTGATTTTCCTACTGCAGGAAGGAGAATAAGAATCCTGCTCTAGTTTGCATGATGCCCAGTGGTAGGACAAAGAGCAATGGGCACAAGCTCGAACACAGGAGGTTCCACCTCAACACAAGGAGACAATTCCTTACAGTGAGGCTGACGGAGCAATGGAACAGACCTCCCTGAGAGGTTGTGGAGTCTGCTTCTCTGCAGACTTTCAAAACCCACCTGGATGCATTCCTGTGCAGCCTGCCTGAGGTGATCCTGCTTTGGCAGGGGGACTCAATGATCTCTGCAAGTTCCTTCCAACTCCTAGCATTCTGTGATTCTGTGCAGTGGGCATAAATACAAACAAGATTTGTTTATTCCTTTCAAGGAATAAAGCCCATTTTTCTTTTCTCTAATATTACAGACAATATAAACAGGTCACATTGGTTGTTTTGGTTATGCATTACTATTAGCTAAAAAGTATGGCTTTCGTCTTACAGGAATTCTGTCTTCCATAAGAAGCTTATGAAAGTTTATGAAAGATGCCAAGCTGAGCACATCTCTAACAGGATAACTTGCACTTAGAGATTTTATTAGGTTAGGGTAAAATATTCTTTAGTGTTCAGTAGTAAGACTCCTTGATTTCTTCTTCAAGGAGAAATTTTTCCCAGAAGTAAATCTAGGGAAAAAACAGGAGGAAAAATATTGAATTAGCTCAAGGGGAGGGTTTTTTTTTTTGCATGAAACTACTGTATTTTGAAGGTGGGGGGAAAGTGAGGTGCAGGGAGGGAGGTGGTGTGAAAATCACCATGGTTCCAAAAGCAGCACTGCTTTATTATGGAAACAGCTGGATGCAGTCTCAGACAGATCTTCCTTTTCTATTGCCATATTTACAACTGACATCTCTAGTTTGCATTTAAAGGTCTGCACATCAACAGCAAGCAGAAGGGCAGAAGCCACTAAGCAGCAAAGAAAATCCTTTCTAAAAACTACACTACATAGTTTGAAAGAAAATTATAATATTTCATGTTTCTTGTGCCACTTCTATGCATGCCACAGGCTAGAGTTCTCATCATCTACTCCATAGGAATGGTAGTGCTAAGGTTTTGCACTGCTAATTTCTGTCTGTCTTTGCAGAGCTATAGAATCACAGGATAGCTGTGGTTGGAAAAGATCTTTTAAGATCACTGAGTACAACCATTATGTAATTCTGTCAAGTCTGGTACTAAACCATGTACCTCAGCACCACATCTCTGATTCTTTGTAACACCTTCAGGGACAAGGATTCAACCACCTCCCTGGGAAGCGTGTTCCAGTCTTTGAGAACTCTTTTGGTGAAGAAGTTTCTTCTAATATCCAAACTAAACCTTTCTTGGTGCAACTTGAGGCCATTTCCTCTCTTCCTATCACTCGTTGCTAGGGAGAAGAAACCAACACACTCTGGGCTTCAATCTCCTTTCAAGGACCTGTAGAGCAAAGTCTCCCTTCAGCCTTTTTACTCCAGCCCAGATAACCTCATTTCCCTCAGCTGCTCCTCACAAAACCTGTCCTCCAGACCCTTCACCAGCTTCATTGCCCTTCTCTGGACCTGCTCCAGCATCTTGGTGTCTGAGGATAGATGGATTATCACCATACAAATCAACAGAGAGATGACAGTGTTATCAGTCTGTAAGAACAAGATATAAATGTGTCTAAGTACAGAGCCATTTTTAAAGCAATAACAGGGAAACATTGCCCTAGGGACTAGAAGTTAACTTAATTGTGAAACAGCTTTCAAATCCTATGAAAAGTAGAGAATGACATCAAATTTACCAAGCAAAAGCAAGGCCTGGAGTTATGCTAAGGTGTTCATTGTGCTTTTTGCCCATGAACATTTGAGTTTCAAAACAACATGAATGGTAAGAGCCCAGACACATTACCTCCATCATGCTTGTAAATGACCATTGCAGCTACAAGTTCCTCGTGATCAGTGTAGTATTTAACTGTCACAGGGAAATGCCAAGGGCAAGAGAAACACTGAAAAACTGGTTGTCAAGTGAGCTTGTAGGATTGCTGCAGACCTCTAATTTATGATGTACACTCCTAATTACTTTTTGGAATTAAAAACTACCTTAATATAATTGGAGGAGCTGTAGAAGTGCTGTCAGAAAATGATTGACCTTCCAGATAAATTGCAGAAGCATTTGTGATCCTTTCACTATCAATCATTGGATAATGCACTTTGCTACTCTGTGGCTCACTAAATGGAGGGGTGGGGTGGGAGGGGAGAGCTGCTGTCACTGTGAGAATCAAACACATGATAGGAACATTCACAATTTTTCCATCACTTGTTTTTTTATGTGACCCCTGCTATATAGCTTCTCCAGTTGTTTCTGCATAACTGAGATTACCACCCCCCCCCCAAAACAGTTCACATAACATCGGTCATAAACCAGGATGTCCACCTGCACTTTTCATTCTTTCTGTAGTATTTTCTTTAATGGAGTCATGGGGGCATAACAACACCAGCAGGAAACTGTATGTGGTTAACTGCAGAAAAAGAAACACAAAAGCAGGATGAGATTTTAGGGGCACTTATAGTATTCCAAAGTGTCCTGTCAGGAGATGCTCAAGACTCCAATCCCAATATGTGCTTTAGTGGGTAAACGCATGGATTGACTGAAGTAAACTTTCCAGGACATTGCTTTCTTTTCAGATTATACAATCAGTAGTTTAATTTAGGTACATAAATCAATGGGAAAGATCATCAGGAAGGTAAGCAAAACTGTTACAATTCATGAGAGGTCGTTCTTCTTATTGTCCAGCCCTTAGAAACATTTGATGATATGCAATTTGCTTTAGCTTTTGCTCTGAACCTAGAGGATGCTGGAGTGAGACTTTTGGTTCTATGTCACACATGACAATATGATGCCAGCTCGTGAATTTCTGATGTCACCTCCTTTTATGAATGAACAAGTACACATAAATATTTGTAGTTTACTTTAGGTTGTGATATTGCTAAAAATATTTGCTTACAGTTGTAGATAAGATGCAAAAGTTATATAATGAAGGCTTGCCAATTTGTTGTTTGTTTAAGGAGCATTGCAGCTACTGATCATGAGCCAACAGATGCACGGAAATCATTTCCTTGCTTTGACGAGCCCAACAAAAAAGCAACTTACAACATATCTATCATCCATCAAGATTCTTACAAAGCACTTTCAAACATGCCAGTACAGGTATGTATTTCCCAACTCTTCTGTCTATGTGGAATGGTTCTGTAAAGCAACGGGAAAGGTACCTTGGATCACGAGGTCCTTGTGCATTCACAGACTACCACCAGATACTGTAAAGCTAGGGGTTAATTGAGATTCCATGAAACAGGACTTGCTGGTTGCTCAAGACTTGCAGTGGTCCACCAGCACATAACATGGCAATTCAAAGCTGAACCCAAAGCAGATATGAAATGTCACTTCTGTTATTAGCTAACTGGCCCTCCAGAAGTTCATGGAATCCTGGAATGGTTTGGGTTGTAAAGAACTTCAAAGATTACCTAGTTCCGGCATCCTGCCATAGGCATCAACACCTTCCACTGGACAATGCTGATCAAGAGCCCGTCCAGCCTGCTTTAGAAAACTTAGAGGCTTGGAGCCTTTGCAACATCTCTGAGCAATCTGTTCCAGAGCCTCACCACCTTCACAGCAAAGAATTTCTTCCCAATGTCTAATGTAAATTGAGCTGGGCATCTCTTAGTAATTAGAAATAGGTAATGGCATGTTCTTCAGTTAAGCCAAGTAGACTCTGAGAAGAAATACTCTGGAAAACAGCTGCTTTCCAGATGGGAAGTACAAAACAATCACTGAAACTTCATGGATGGTTCAAAGTGAGGGTCTGCTGATCACAACCTAATGGCAGAGAATCCTGCTAGCAAGAAAGTTTAGTTATTATTTTTAATAATATAGGATCTGAAATCTCATTTATCAGCTCATGGGTGTGGACACTTGTCAGTCCACCATGACTATAATTTTCTGAATAATCTATTTCTGGACATCCTGTGTCAAATTCCAAGTTATGTATGAAATTCAGTGGCATCAATTATCTACCTCTAGGTCCTCTGGAAGAAGTTTGATTGCTTTTCAGCTGAGAGAATTTCTAATTAATAGTTTAATTGAATGTGTAGTCTAATGTACCATTTCTAATGAATGTGTTTTGAAGTGGGAGATAAAATGCCAAGTAATTTTCATAAAAAAGGAACTTCCAGCCTCCAGGCTGTTGACATTTGCATCTTCCCAGTCACTGCCCCACCCAGAAAACAAAGGTCTGCATTGCTGCCTATTGGTTTATTTAGAATTTCCCCCAAAGCTCAACTATTCCTTCACAATGCAGCTGCAAGTACTGTTACCAATCTGGTGCAGCTGGATCCCAGACCCTTTGCAAATTTAAAGCTCTGATGTACTGTTATTAAAAATATTTCTATGATACCTACAAGAACACCAGATGCTTTGATGAATGATACCTGAAAGGAGAGTGTTTGCTGTACTTTTCCTTACAGGCCTTAGGTAAGTGAGGGAACTGTCAAGGAAGCTGAGGGAATGAGACAAGCTGTTATCAGGATTTAATGGGCTTTCACATTGATTTTACACCTTTACACATGAACCTTGTCTCTGGTATGGACAAAAAAAAAAGTTATCAGACAGGCAAGAGCAGATAACGAATAGAAGAAATAAATATTTAGAGGATGAATCATATGCAATAGGTTGCAGGTTTGGCCATATTGTTCAGATGGAAGTTAAGGACACTTGGGGAAATCTGGAAAGGCTTCCAAATTATTTGCAAAATAAAAACTATAATCAGCACTAAACCTTATGTACATTTAAACAATCCACCAATAACCAGTGCTAACTTGTCTCCTAATGATTTCAAGACAGATAAATTAGCCTGATCTTTATCCTGGAGCAGCATCTCTGCAATCCCTGACTCCAACATGGTGCATATATTTAAGAGAAAAGAATCCGGTCTCTTTTCCAAAGTGATGTTATTTTGTGCAACAATTTCACCAACAAAACACAAGTACACACTGAAAAATTCCTGTTGGCAAAACTCCTGTGCATGTAAATGCTTTGAAGTACTTTGTGAAAATTAGATTAAGGTAAACTTAATCAGTGTTGCAAAACAAAGTCCCATTTAGTGTATTGCAGAAAAAACATTTTAACTGTTCTCACAGTGAGACCATACCTTGAGGACTAGGTTCAGTTTTGGAGCCCTCACTAAAAGAAAGGTATTTTGATGCTAGAGCACGTCCAGAGAAGAGTAACAAAGCTGGTGAAGGGTACCGAGAACAAGTCATATGGAGAGGGAACTGAGGCTATTTACTCTGGAGAAGAGGCTGAGGGGAGACCTCTTCTGTCTACACAGCTCCTTGAAAGGAGATTGGAGCCGGGTGGGTGTTGGTCTTCTCTCCCTATTAACAAGGGATAGGAGGAGATGAAACAGCCTCAAGTAGCACCTGAGAGGATTAGTTTGGATGTTAGAAGAAACTTCTCGACAGTTCTCAAAGACTGGAACAGGCTCCTGAAGGAAATGTTTGAATCCTCAAACCCTGGAGGTCTTTAAAAGGGGTGAACCTGGAGAGGTGATTTATTATTCCTATATAGTTGCAGCCTTCCTAGAAATGTTACACCTTCTTCTTCATGTGTTTGAAATTCTGAAAACTGAATTAATTATTTTTCTACTTCTACAGCGAACTGAAAATCTGGGTGGTGGCTGGACTCAGACAACCTTTGATAAGTCTGTCCCCATGAGCACTTATTTGGTATGCTTTGCAGTGCACCAGTTTGATTTTGTAGAGAGGATATCTGCTAGTGGAAAACAGGTAAGTCCTGAACATGGTTCTCATGACAGAGGTTCTGCGATTTGCATGTTTGGGTTTTTTTTTTAATGAAAAATATAAAGGGGGACATATTTCCCCCTTTTATAGCCTGTTTTGTGCAGCTAATTTTATCAGATCAGATGTTGACAGTGGAACCGCTGACTTTGACTACATAAAGCAATCATTTCCCGACTCCCGTCTCAGTGAAATCCCAGGCAGTATCTCCCATACAGGTATGGGGATGAGGAAGGAGCACTATTTCTCCAACCTCATGCCTGACTTGAAGTCCAGAGTCTGAAGAAATGTGCAAATCTGCAGGTACAACAGATTCACAGGCCATGGTACAAATGCTTTGCTGTTTCCTGTGTGTTAAAAGGTGTGAATCCATGCACTTGATGTCTTCTTACTTACAGCCATGGAGACGTGGGACTAAAATCCATCACTAAAAATTACCTTTTCCCCAGGGAAACGAGACAGTCTTTAGGGTTGTCAATCAGGTATTTAGAAAGTCTTTCTGCTAACCAAACAGCTCCTTTCCAAAAACGTGCAACTCAGCCAAGGAACAAACCCACTGCTGAGAAGAACATTCCATAGTTTGCTCTATACACTGCTAGCAATAAATCCTTCATCCAACAGAAAGTATCCATGTGATCCATACATTGATTTCATCAATAACAGCAACCAGCAAACTACTTTAAAACTCTGTTCACTCTCAGAGCCATCGTCCTAACAAAGCCACAAATTGAATCAATGGTGGGAAATGTGCTTACAGCTGAACATGGTGCTCCTGAGCTGATTACCTGTCAGGTACCAAATGTCTTCTTTGGAAAATCACAGAGGAGATTATACAAATGAAACTCAAAGTCAGTTCTAGTGCATGCTGAAGGGTTTGGTACCCATTAATATGAATCAGCTGGGGGAGTAGAGACTGCTAAATTGAGTAAAGAGCTTATTGAAGTGAAAATTGCAGATTGTCATTGCAAACTGACCCTGAGGGAAATCCCCTGCCTGGAATGGATTAATGATTGAATTTCCTAAGCTTTTTGGGGGGTTGTTTTGTTGGGTTTTTCTTTTCATTCCATCTTTATTTTTGACCACTTTCCCATCCCTCCCCCTCTTCAGAGGAAATGAAATTTCATGGTATTGAAATCAATGTGTTGTCAGGCTCCAAGCGGGCTCCTAAGAGTAGACTGGTTCCTTTGCTGGGTTTGTACTCTAAACTCTTGGCTGCAAGACATCTCTGAGTTGTAAGCAAGCCACATCAATATGACCAGAATAATGTGACCATGTAGAGCCTGCAAAATTAGATGGATTGTTTTTTCTAAAGCCAGAAACTTAACTCCTTACTTAGAAATTTCACTCTCTTAGTTTCCAAGATGAAGAATTTGGGGAAGAATGAGCAGCCTACGGCTCCTGCCAGTGGACACTACAGTGATTATGGCTCTGCTTTGGGGCAGAGATTTGTGTGAGCTTTTAGACAAATACTTCTGAAAATGAGGGAAGACCCCCAAAAGACTCCATGAATTCTAAGGTTAAACTTTTGGTCTTCACATTGCATAGATAACATTCCAAAATACTTTTCCAAGCCTTCTTATCACGGTTACATGTGTCATAAGGACTCCAGTCCTCCAGGACTTGAGATTTCCTATAGTCTGTCAGTAACAGCCAAAGCAGTCCTGGGCACCAAACCTCAGGGATGGAGAGGTCAGAACTTAACGTTTTTCACATTAGGAAAAACAGACCGCATGCTCAGATATGCAAGAGGAGCACGTAAATGGTCACTCACCGCACACAGGGCTAACAAAGGTGACAGTTTTCCTGGACCTGGCTGTTGGGAAGAGAGGGTTCTGGTTTCCAGAGGCAGGGCAGCCCAGCAGGCAACACTGTTGAAACTGAAAGCTGTATGACCTGAGCTGCTGGGCAAACAGCCACTTGACCTGCATGGGCCAGCATGACTGGGAACAGTTACCGACTGATAAACACACTAACTTCAAAGTGTTTGAGATCTCCCAGCATACACGAACAAGAGGAAATTATGACAATAGGAGATAGAAAAGTAGGAAATAATCAAAGAAGATAGGCTGTTAATGGGCTTCAGAATCATTTCAGGACAGATATACTCCTAAGGACTGGTCTGCTGGGACCAGTCCAGAGCAATGAACTGCTCAGAACATGTGGATTCACTTCAATTGTGCTTGCCCTGGCTTCCTTCTTGAGAAAAGCAGGACTTGGGGAAGCAGAGACTGGTGTGCATACCCAGCCCCTGCTCCAAACTTGGCCACTGTGAGCTCTAGGTGTGAGTTTCACCAGTTTTACAGTTTAGGCACAGTGTGGAAAGAGTGTACAGGTTATGTCTCTCTTATGTGCAACATCCAAACTACCTTGTGAATAAATGTGTGAGGAAACAAAATTCAGCATCCAAGACAGTTCCATAGAGAAACCCTGCAGTGTTGTAGGTAGGTGTGTGTGTGTTAAACGACTTCTTAATGCTTGCCACCTTCTAACTGAAGTCTGCTCTGTCTTTGTGTTTTACAGCTGAGAGTTTATGCCCAGCCACTACAAATACACACAGCAGAATATGCAGCAAATGTAACAAAAATTGTGTTTGACTTCTTTGAAGAGTACTTTAATATGAGCTATTCCCTCCCAAAGTTAGGTAATTATTAATACTCTTTTTTTTCCCTTTCACTCATTCACTGTCCCAGTTTTGTTTCTCCTACAGGTCTCTGTGCTTTGGTGGAAAACAGCATGAAAGCATTTGGTTGCTAAAGGCTGATATTACGTCAGGATGTTATAAAACTGTGCTCATGTAGTTCAAGCTATTCCTAAATGTCATAACGAGAAGCTTGCCTCAGTAACAGTTACCAGTTCTCACAGTTTTATTTGTTCAGTTGAAGCAGTGGTCCTGGCATGGTCATTTTAAAGTGTCTTGTAAAAAGCAGAGGAAGCATTGGTGTCATCAGCAAAGGAACATCATGAGCTAAAGTAGAGCCAGAAGAAGTTTGAGAAAAATATGTACCTCTTCCATGGGAACCTCTGGACAGCAGTCAGCAGTGAGATAAGTGAAGATGTAAACTGCCAGAGAATATGTCATGCTATTTATTAACCTTTGTGTAAAGTGGGTGTATATCCAGCTCTTGGAAAGATTAATGTGGTCCAGCATATATTTTTCATTTTTTACTGCTGGGCTAATTAAAGGCCTGGAGCTAAATAGGAGTGGACACACTATCAAGTTTGTCCATAGTTACAAAAGGAGCAAATTAAAAGTAGTGCAGTTGGGCATCCTGCAGCTTAGGCTATCAGGACTTTCAATCTTCTTTGTCCAGTTTGAACTAATAAAGTTGGGAATGTAATCAGAGTTTTGGAAAAACCACCTCCTAAGATTTCCAAAGAGGTAACTCAGTTAGGTTCATGAACTTAATGGAAAAAAAATGTTAACAACAAACAAGTTAGGGCAATGTAATAGGGAAAAATTAGCACCCCAAGCTTTGGAGACAATTAACAATGCTATATAAATCTTGTGCTGGCTATTCACACACCTACTCATCAGGCTAACCTGTATAACTTCAGCAACAGATTTTTATCTCCCCCTTTCAAAACATCATCAGAATTTAGTGTAAATGTTTGTTTGCATTTTAATAACAACTGAATTAGGAAAGCCAGTACAATATATCCTTTTACACACTGGTCCCCAGTAAAAGCTGGGATTGTATCTCATCTAGGCTTCATAGTCAGACTTTCATTTCCATAAAAGCTTGATGAATTTACCACCTTAGCATACAGGCATGGGCCCGTCTGTGCTACAGAGAGTGTGGACTGGTAACCCCAGGTCACCAGTGTCAGAGGGTAGATGCTCTTGGAGGTTTTATGCTGGTTTTCTCATAATGTCTGTCTGTTGGGTCTTGACTTTTAATGTTGTTCCACCAGAATTAGAAGTAATCTATATCAAACCTGATGAATCAAATGTGTTTATGCATAATGGTTTATTTGAATATTAAATTTCACATTGATTTATGGTTTCTGGCATTGCCATTCTTCTTGTTTTGACTGCCGGTGAAGCTGTTACCAAATTATCTAGCTTTGGTTCTGCAATTAAGTTGCTTAAATTGAAATAAGTAATTCCTATCTTCTGCTAGGCTGGAGCGCGGCTTGTGTGCGCTGTTCAGTTTTAAATCAGTCTGCAGTTTTTCACTCACTCACATAGGGAGGCTGTGGTCATTGTTTGCAGGAGAACGTGCCAGTCCAGTTGAGTCCAGAAATCTCATTTAAACCAGTATTGATTAGTGACCATAAATGAGTCACACACACACACACACACACACCCCCGCCGAGATATCCAGGAGTAGAAGCAGATATTGTTCACTGCATGGGGGATTTACATCAGTTACATGTCAATAAATACTTTTAGTACAACAGTGTGACCAACAGCGACGTGCCTCGTTATGCTACAAATAGTTTCAGGAGGTTTACTGCCTACAGCACATCCCCAGAAAATACTCTTAATTCCTGGAGCCAAAATGAAGTAATGTATGATTATGTGGCCTCACAGGAGCACAGCATCACCTCGCAGGACAGATCTTTAGCTAGTCCAACTGGTCCTGCCTCTATGAACTTCAGCAAAGCAAGACCACTTGATTCTTAAAGACAAGGTAGAGACTGCAGTCCACAGCAGTAAGCCAGAACCACAAATGGCAAGCAAAGCAGGCTGTAAACACACAGGAAGAGAACATGCTAAGTGCCTCAAAGGATACGGTGGTAATTGTGTTCTCTTTCTTTCGACACAGATAAAATAGCTATTCCAGATTTTGGGACAGGTGCTATGGAGAACTGGGGGTTGATCACATACAGAGAAACAAACCTGCTGTATGATCCCAATGAGTCAGCCGCTTCCAACAAACAGAGAGTAGCTGCTGTGGTATCTCATGAGCTTGTACATCAGGTACGTGGTTTCTTTTCACAGTGCTTCAGATGTGTCGTCACAACATTCTAATCTTGAGAATACTGTCATTGCTTGGGATCTTCTATGCCTGCTCACAACTTGCTTGCAAAATACAGCCCTCCATTACAACTTTCAAGTATGACAACTGCTGCAATTGGGTTTTTCCTCGGGAATTTAGATGCTTGGGTCCAGACTGTGAGCCTGCTTACCAAAATCTGTCTGAGATGTGTTAAAGGAACTGATTTGCATGTGCAGATGTCTCTTTTGGGCAAGCAAACAGGAACAACTGTACACTGTGGAGGCTGTCTGAAAACACATCCTCACAAGCACAAATCATCAGACCAAGAGAAAGAAACTAAAAATACTTTCAGTGACACATGAATCATTAGCAGTCTCTCCAGTAATATGTAATTTTATAATAAAAGTGATGTTTTAATGCAAAGGAAGGCCTGAAATCCCATTTAGACCCCAGAATTATGATAATTTTCATCAGGCAACAGGAGGAAAAGTGAACAAATCAGTGGTGTATCTGGAGATGTGAGACACTGAAATGAACATTTACCATTTATCTAACACTTCATCTTCCCATGTTTGTGATTGTAGTGGTTTGGAAATATTGTGACTATGGACTGGTGGGACGACTTGTGGTTAAATGAAGGATTTGCCACTTATTTTGAGTACCTGGGAGCAAATGCTTCAGAACCAGATTGGCAAATGGTAATTATTTCTGTCTTGTGGAGACCTGGCTGGGCTGGGGGGAATGTTTTGGGAGAGATTGGAAATCAGAGAGGATCCATGAAGACTTAAAATTATATTTATAGAACATAGTGCAGTGCAACATAAAGTTGCTTTCAGCTTTTCAACCTACTGACTACAAAGTAAAACCAAAGAAGGTGCCCTTAAATATGAATTATAGTCTGAGGAATAATAATGATGTGTGAAAAAAGAGTGGTTTCTTGCTCTCTTCTTCCTACCCTCCCAATCAGCTCATAGAATACATGTTTCCCTCAGCCATCCAGTTGTAATGAGATTCTGGCTACTAGAAAGTGTGGAACTCCTGCCAGTAGAAGGAAGCAGGGCAGGTTTTGCATAGGCTGAGCCTACTGACTAAATCTGCTACCCCTGAATTACTTTAGAAGCAGACAGTGCCTACTCAGAGCTTCTTTCCCTGCCTCCCTCCCTGCTGCCCAAAAATACCTCTTCATATCCATGTCAGATGAGATTGAGAACAAAATCATGCCTGGATTCTTTTACAGTAGGAAGAAGATGTTCTATTGCTCTAACGACGTAAGGAGATAATTAATTACCAGGCCTAAAATTTGAAAGACATTTTTTTGTATCTGGACACTGCATTCATTTAAGATCTAGAGCCATCCAGGGTTAAGAAGTGAGAAGTAGTTAAAGACAAAAAATGAAGAAGTTTAGTCTTTTTTATTCAATATTGATTAGGAAGTAAGGAGATTTTGACTGCAGGCCCCTTAATCCTTTTTTTTTTTTTTTTATAAGCACTTAAAAATATTATAAAAATTGGGACAGAGAACGTTACCTACTTCCTCCACAACTCCATTTTGCAAATGGAGCTCAGAATTCTTTATGGATATTGTCACACTGCTGAAACTCATAAGACAGGCTCCCTTTTCACCTGCTGTGTGTGGGGGCTGTCTTACGCTACACATGAGAAAAGAGGATTTGCAAAGGGAAATTTATCTTAGATAAGCAAACCAAAATATCCCTTCCCTTTCAGATGTAAAGTAAGAGCTTGGAGGTAGAATTTCATTCCACTTCCAACTGCCATCCCCTAGATAAGATTCAGTTCAAGCTTCTTATTCCATGAAGTTAGGCATATAGCCATTCCTTTATTTGTAACATATTTGTTCTAACATATTCTCCTTCTCAGCTTGAACAGGTTTTAACTGATGATGTGCTTCCTGTAATGAAGGATGACTCTTTGTTATCTTCCCACTCAGTTGTGGTTGAAGTGTCATCTCCAGCTGAAATCACCTCTGTATTTGATGGAATATCCTACAGCAAGGTAGGGTTGCTGCAATCCCAAGCACAACTCCAGGCTGGGTGGTGAGTGGCTGGAGAGCAGCTCTGAGGAAAAGGAGCTGGGGGTCTGGGTGGATGAGAAGCTCAACATGAGCCAACAGTGTGCACATGCAGCTCAGACAGCAACTGTGTGCTGGGCTGCATTAAGAGAGGCATTACCAGCAGGGCAAGGGAGGTGATTCTCCCCCTTTACTCTGCTCTCGTCAGACCCCACCTGGAATACTGTGTGCAGTTCTGGAGCCCCCAGCACAGGAAGGACATGGAACTGTTGGAGAGAGTCCAGAGGAGGGCCACGAAGATGATCAGAGGGCTGGAGCACCTCTGCTATGAGGACAGGCTGAGAGAGTTGGGGCTTTTCAGCCTGGAGAAGAAAAGGCTTCGAGGAGATCTTATAGTAGCCTTCCAGTATCTGAAGGGGGCCTACAGGAAGGCTGGGGAGGGACTGTTCACAAGGTCTTGTAATGACAGGACCACCCAAACAGCCTCAGCAAAGGCAGGCTATGCCAGCCTCTACAGGCACTGGCACTAAACTGGGGCATAAGTTAGCTCCACACTTCCCTGAATGTTGTAGATCTCAGGACCAGAGCACTACAGAGGTCAGCAGCAGCAATGAGGGTCACCACTTTGATGTGGTCAGCAGGATCCAGGCTAGGAGGCTGAAGTAGGCTCATCCTCTTCCTCATTGGATACAGCCAAAGCCATTTATGTCCTTAGACATGAGCAGAGCAGGTCTGCTATATAACTAGAGAGTCTCATGACTCAAACACCCTGTCAGCACTGTTGCTTCTAGTACATTTTCCAGTACATTAAGAGACAAGCCTAAAGAAGTGTGGGAGAAAACAGCCTCTTCTCTCTCACCTCCACATGCACCACCAAGGTGGGGAACGAGCTGAGACACTGCTCACTCTCCTCACCCAGCCATCTCCTATGTTGCTTCTGACCCTAATATACCATGTTTTTGTTGACAGCTGCTTGTGTGTTTGTCAGTGTTACCTATCTGAGGCCATAACAAGTTGCCATTGAACACAGAAAATTCCCTCTTAAATCCTAATTTTGCTTTTTCTCAAAGCTCCCATTATCAGCCAAAGTATGTACTTCAGCTCTAGATGTGCTAGTGTTTGTAGCCATAGCAATTACTTTTACCAGCTAGACACAAACCATCCATTTCCATCCCTTTTCTGTTTTCAATTGCTAAATCCTCTACCCAACAATACAACCAGTATTTATTGCAACATACATGCCTCACAGCCAAATCATAAACCATGTGAAAACCTGTGTTGTGTAACACTGTTCTTAAATCAAACCAACAAAAGTCAAGCAACATACGGGGCTAAATCAAGTTCTCTGTCCCAATGTGTATTTTAGTGGTGAGCTAAGCAAGAGACAGACTTGTGTATAGTGAAAAAAAACAATGGAGGAAAAAAAGATTCTGTGCCTAGACAATTTCTACATGAACTCATTTTTTTAAACAGAAAATAGTTGAGAACCCACGCATTGTTTGGGAACAGGCTGCTTGGGATATAATTTGGCTTGAATGAGAGAGTATTCATGCAGATTTAGCTCAAATTACTATTGCTGTTTGTATCTAAATGCATTACAATATTGACTCGGGGCTTTTTGGCTTTGTTTTGGCTTCCCCTTCACATATTTCTTATAAAAACAATCTCTTTGTGATAATATCCATCACTAAACAAATAAAATGTCACTTGGAATCTATCTTTTTGCATTACCACACCAATTACAGGGATCACACAAACCTAAAATTCTAATGAATTGCTCCAGGTTCTGTGAGGGAACCTTTGACTAGGTTGGGATCAGGAGGTCATTATGCACCTAGGAGAGTAGAGCTACACAATTGATAAATATTTTTTTTTTCTAGCTGTCCTTAAAAAATAATTGCATCTCACCTCTTCCAGTTAAATCTGCTTAGTTTGAAAGATCCTATTCTATTCAAGTAACAATGACTTTTTTTGTCTTTAGAGTTCAGACAGTGACTACCTGTGAAGAAAAGATACTTAAATAAGTTCTGATAGAAATCTGCTTTAAGAGCCCACATTTTTCAAACCTTCCATCTAAAGAAAATTAAGATTAAACATTCCACATTTCTGCCACATACAATCTTGTCAAATATTTGTCAAAAAGGAGAATGAGGGGAGACCTTCCTACTTTCTATAATTACCTGAAAGAATGCTGGATAAAAGTGGGAGTTGATCTCTTCTAGTTAGTAGCAAGTGATGGGACAAGAGGAAATGGCCTCATGTTGCACCAAGGGAGGTTTAAGTTGGACATTAGAAGAAACTTCTTCACTGAAAGGGTTCTCAAAGACTGGAACAGGCCGCTGAGGGAAGTGATTGAATTCCCATCCATAGAGGTGTTTAAAGGACAGAGATGTGGCCCTGAGAACCATGGTTTAGCACCAGACTTGGAAGATTTAGAGAACGGTTGGGCTTGATCATCTTAAAGGTATTTCCCAATCAAGCCAAATCCATTATTCTATGATTCTGCTATAACTTTCTATAAGTTATGTGGGCTCCATCATAGGCTACAATGAAATTACAGGAGGAGGGGCAAGAGGCTGAAAATCAGCAGTAGAAGATGCAAGGGGTTAAGTATACATTGCAATTAAACCCAAGAAATCTCCACTCTTCCCAAACGCATACACAAGTGTGTATTTCTGCTCTGACTTTTAATGTAAATGGGAGGGGATGGTGTCTGAGAGGTCAGATAAGAAGTGGTTGATAGACAAAGCTGAGGAACTGAGGTACCCTAGCTTTATGATCACCATTAATCATAAACAGTCTTATAATTACCACTAAGAGATATCTATTCTAAATTTTACTGAACTGGTTTTCAACTTATTTCATGGCAAACACATTAAATTTGCCTATCAGAAAAGATTCATCTGCTGACCACCTTGACTCTGAAATAGTCTGGAAAAAAAGTTTGAGACAGACCTGTTTAAACAGTCCCTCTGCCATGACTTGTGCATTCAGGTTGTTCCTCTCATATACACAAACGAGGGAAACAGGATTACTGACATTTCAGATAACATTCTTGTTTTCATGGGAAAAGTGGATTTTAAAACCATTTGTTGCATTAGGTTCTCCTCTGCCCTTCGATTTAGTTTAGAAAATGAAAACATGCTAATCCTAAAAGTGTATTTTGCTTTTTTTTAGATTGGGTTTGCACTGCTTTTGG
Source organism: Psilopogon haemacephalus (assembly GCA_013396835.1). NCBI lineage: Eukaryota > Metazoa > Chordata > Aves > Piciformes > Megalaimidae > Psilopogon > Psilopogon haemacephalus. The sequence goes on from VWZI01007355.1 coordinate 39,744, forward strand.
TTTTCATAATTTTATGCCCATTCTGTTCTTTGTTCCACATGACTCTTACTCTTCTCTCCCATCTTTCCTCTGTTTCTTTCTTTCTTCTAAGGTCCTAATTGTTTTTTTCTCTGTAACACCCAAGTAAGTAACTTCTCTGATCCTAACTCTACCCTACTTCAGAGTCTAAATTTCCTACAGAATCACAGAATTGTCAGGGCTGGAAGGGACCTCAAGGATCATCTAGCTTCAACCCTCCTGCCATGGGCAGGGAGACCTCCCACTAGATCAGGTTGCTCAGAGCCCCGTCTAGCCTGGCCTTGAAAGCTTCCAGGGATGGAAAAATCAAAGAAACAAACCAAACCCCAATCCCTGGCAAAGATCATTCTGCATCTTGATATTACATTATCAACATAGAAAGGTCCAGACTTGCAACATTTTCAGAATTCCCTACCTGTGGGGCATTCAGCTGAAGTATCGTCCTCTATTAGGCTGTGCTGCTGGACAGGGCTAGTTCCTAGCTGCCCTCGCCCCTCTCCTGCTCAAAGTGAAACAGGGAGCACCTCTCACATGAACTGGTAGGACAGTAAACACCAGCAGCAGAGCTCAGGACTTCTTCCACTGGCACAGCTGGAAACAGGTGTCTGGTCACAGCTAAAAGCCAGCCGTCACATCCAGAACTAACCTCCAACAGGCTAACAGGCTGTGCCATGAGGGAATTAAGAAAATATCACTTTCATAGTCAGATGGATGGTTTCTATTTTTGCCTTATAAAATATTCATTCACTTGTTGCTTTTTTGATTATCAGAAATCCAGGGTTAGGGGAGCATAAAATGACCTGCGCCTTCTTCTCTTTGTCCTTAGGGTGCATCAATCCTCAGAATGGTCCAAGACTGGATTACACCAGAACTCTTCCAGAAAGGCTGCCAGGTAAGGATGGAACCAAATCACACCACAAGTGCAGCCCATTCTCATGTGACAGCAGCAAAGCCATTAATAAAACAGTAAATATCAGAGATGCTGGGTTTAGCAGCAGAAGTATTTAATGCATTTCAGTACTGAGTGGACAATGTCAAGGAGAAGAAGCTCATACTCTGAAAGAAGTAGGAATGTGGAGTGCATTAAGATTTGATAGCCTGCCAGCGAAGAACTACACTAGAGACATCTTCCACTGGAGACATCTCCTCCACCACTTTGTTATCCTGTTGTCAGCTAGGATGCTCTTGCTCAGCCAAAAAAGTATGTTTGGAGCTTCTTATGGTCACACTCCTTCAACTCATCCAAGTCTGCTCTGTGGGGATGCTCTTACAGGCATAAACTCATCTATGCCCTGATGCAGCAACACCCTGCACTAGATAGTTGAGGTAATAGGGAGTAGAAAAAGGAGAAATTGCAGAGTCTGTAATTCTTTTTCATGAAGGAAAAAACATGCTACAAAATTATTGAAAGAAAAATTGGGAGAAATGGGCCCTCCCAGGAACAGGAATGTTATCTGCCCTTTTCTCTGAACCAACAGCAATTGTCTCTGCAGGGTTATCTCCCTCCTTTCTGAAGAGCACTTTTATGGGCTGCTGCGAGACACTTGTCTTTTCCTTTATTTTTTCTCTCATATATTCAGTCAGGACAGTTGCACAAGATGGGAAAATACAGCTGTCTTGTACTCAAGGGAGTATTTCCCCTTTGCTCGGAGCCTTCAAGAACACGAGTGCAGGTAGCTGTGGCTAACAGTGAAACAAACAGCACCATCTACTGACTAAACGATACCAGGATGCAGACAGCAGGGTAGGAAAGCAGTGACTAGGAATCCAGGTAAGACACGGGACAGAAATAGCATTTAGGAGGTGCAAACACTTAGTCAAATACCATTATTCCTTGCAACAGTCATTCTGATCACAACCTAGAGGTGACTCGACAACCTCCTTCCATTCTGTGTCCACAGCTACTGAAATCTGACATAGCTTCTTTTTCTAAGCCACATCTTACATTAGGCGCAAGTTTACAAAAGGGTAGGAAAGCACAGGAACTTCATCAGCTGAATATTGATCCATTCAACCTCCCGCTCGAACTGTGACTGCCCATGGATAGATACTCTGTACAACTGATCTGTTGCCAGTGACAGGACAAGAGGTTACAAGCACAAGCTCAAACATGGGTTACTGTAAACAGGAGGAGGCACTTTCTTACTTTCAGGGTGGAAGTGGAAGAGCACTGGAACAGGCTGCCCAGAGAGGTGCTGGAGTCTCCATTGCTGGAGTTATTTAAAACCCTTTGGATGCAATCCTGTGCAACCTGCTCTAGGTGAACCTGATCTGGCAGGGAAGATGGACCAGATGATCTCCAGAGGTCCCCTCCAGTCCTCTGTGATTCTGTGTGATACTTGCATCTCTGTACAACTGAGCACATGTATCACATCCATAGACATGGGAAAAGGACTTGGTAGTATTTTCATAGTCTCCTATCTCTCTCTAGGAATATTTAAAGAAATACCATTTCCAGAATGCCAAGACACAACAATTTTGGGAAGCTCTGGAAGAGGTAAGTTTTACAGCAACCCCAGCCCTCACTAATAAATGTTTCATAACCCACCCAATTCTTTCAGTTCCTCAAGCTGTTTGTATTCTAAAGGTCTTCAATCACTGAGAGATCACAACCTAGGCAGTCCTCCCAGGATATTCCAACACATCTTATTTCTAGCAATTATACATTATTTCCTCATTTTTTGCCATAAGGCTGTGGGAGTGGGCTATGAAACAAGAAATGAGACCTTCTCACAAACAGCCTGCTACCAAAACATTGCCTCCACCCCAACCCAGCTCATTTCATGGGTGAAAACACCTCTCATCCACCACAGATGCACCTCATACTCTCCCTTGTCACTAAACAGATTCAGCTATTGGAAAGCTCTCAACAGCATCCATTTCCAAGTAATCTGGTGTTTAGCTTCCGAGTTCCAGTTGGGTCATTCTCTGTGCCACCATTTTCTGATCTCTCTTCTTCTCCTTGAGACTGGGCTGTTTCTTTCCATCTGTCTAATCATCCACAAAATACTACTGAAGTCTTCTGTTGGCATTTCCTTTCCTTCCACCGCACATATGTCCACTGTTTAAACACTCTAAGAGCCTAGGCTGCTCTTCTTTGTCTCCTTTCAATTTCCTATCTTCTTGGTCCCATATTTTGTCCTGCTCAGCAGGACTCCTTACCACTTCCTTTGTAGTGCTCTGCATCTTCAAGTCGCCTACCTTGTCTGAAGACGGAAACAGTGATTCTAACTCAATTCCCTCACAGGTGGCATCCTGGGGAAGTGGTGGAAGCTTTCTTCATCTCCAGTCTATGGCAGAAGTTCATGGACCACATAATGAATCAAATTTTACATTAGTGCAGCTGCCAGTGGTTAATACTGGCTCCTTCACTCTCAAAACAGGGCATACTGAAAGAAGGCTTCTGGCTTTGAGAAGTCTCTTTAAGTATTTTCTGACCTGTTGACTTATTTCCTCAAAAAAAATTGAGAGACCTTAGAGCATGCATGAGTCCTCAAAGATTCCTCAGTGTTTCTTGTTATGTTACTGACCAGTCTTCTGCCCACCAGCTTCTCATTTCTTCTGTCCATGTTCGTTTTCAGCTCATTCCTTTTGTCAATGACACAAACCACAAAAGAACTTAAAGGAGTATGTTTTTTGTACTGAACTTGATTTTCCTCTGCCTCTTCTGTTCTTCTTTCAATATCAGAAATCTTTTTTATTTTTTCCCCTCTTTGGACTGAATTTGATTTTTAACTTCAAACTTCTCCCATCATTCATAGGCAAGTAATAAACCTGTGAGGGAAGTCATGGACACATGGACTAGACAGATGGGCTACCCTGTTTTGGAGATGGGAAGTAATTCAATACTCACACAGAAACGTTTTCTTTTGGATCCCACTGCAAATGCTTCTTATCCTCATTCTGATCTTGGGTAAGGTCCTGCTTCAAATGTCTGTCCAAACCAGGTAGAAATACTGTATAGGTACTCTCTTTAGCTTATGTATATGTAGGTAGTGTTATATTTATTCTTACTAAACTTACTCTCAACACCTGTTTTTAAAAAGAGCCCACCACAGAGTTAGATACAGACACTTCCCCTTCATGACAGCATCAGCCATTTGTCTCTAGGTCTCATTCTCAAGCATAACAGAGTAAAATCAGGCAGAGTCTCTCTCAAAAAAAAAACCAAAAAACAACAAAGGCTTATTTTCACACACAGACATCTTAGATGATTGCAAGTCACCTCTTGAATCACTGAAAGTTATAACCTGCCAGACTAAAGAAAACTGGCACAAAATTGTCCCTGTCCAGAAATTGGATACTGTGACTGAGGTATTTTATATCATGATAGTTCATTCATTTTCCTACATGGTACAACATCTATAATGCATTACATACAATGCAGGCTCTTCTCCATGTGTCTTAGGCATGAGAGTTACTGTGAAACTCCTAATTGTGTATTAATCCTCATCAAGAGCTGCCTTTCTTTCCTGTTTAATTCAGGAAGGTGTTGTTTTATGTTATCCATCTAAAAGAGAGCTACCTAGTTAGCCATGTTGGGCTCTTGTGTGGCCTGACAACCAGCAGCAGAGACTCATCTGAAGTGTTCAAGACAGGTGGGAGACTGTATAGGATCACATTTCTTGATTAACACATGCCTAACCTTAAGGGAAATGAGCCGTACCTACCTCCACAGGAAGATGGATTGGCTGCACCATGCCATGGCTGGCACCATCTCTATTCTTAGCCAGCCCCAGTTTTGAGGTAATACAATGTATGTAATATTTCAGTGAAAAAAATCAAATTAACCCAGAGTAGGAAGATTGTGTTCTTTGAACTAGCCCAACCAGCTAAAATAGGAAAGCTTTGCTTGTTTGAAGCAGAACTAAATCTACCCCAGTTCAATTTCCCATTAGTCCATGCTAGCCGTTTTAACACAAAGACCAAGAAAAGATGAAGATAAAGAAACCCCTGCGGCCACTTTATTTCTTTCTCTTTAAAAAGAAAAAAAAAAAAAAAAAAGCACTGAGGAGGGTCATGGTACTGGCAGTTTTGGATGGATAGGTGTGCAAACGGCTGGGATAATTAGCAATGTATTGGCAATGTTCTATTTCTCACAATGTAAGCAGAGAAGTTTGCATGCTTTTGAAGCAATCCTACCTGCAGGCTACAGCACTGTGCCATCTGAAGGCTGGTGTTACAGAGCACTGTGGCAAAAACACTTTATGTTAAAAGTTTTGACTTACTGGACTGTGCTTTGAGGTAGAAGACTCAGGAATTCTACTTTTTCTTGACTTCAGCTCAAGGTTTTGTATAGCACTTGTCACAAGGGAGTTTAAGATGGAAAACAAATCTCCCTGTGATGGACTGTGAAATGCTAATGTGCAACAGCGGAAGACTACTCAAAAGAGCTTCATCATTTTAGCAACTCTGCACAAGTGCTCAAGCAGGAACTCACAGCATGTTCTGCCATCCCATTTACCTGACTGCCTGGTCATGATGTTGGTCAGGCTGTGCCATGATTTCCTTCTGGTCTCAGCTTCATCCTACCCATGTCTTGAACTGAGGAGACTGCACTACTCACTGAAAGTATTCAAAGAATTGAAGTGCAAGTGGTGAGGCCATATTTGGCTCCCAGTGCTGTCTAATGGAGATAGATCAACATTAACACTGACAGCAACAATCCACACGTAAGCAGCATTTACGAAATTAATTGCCTTGTACCCTGCTAGATTATCATTTGACATGACATGAAGATACTGCTCAGCAGGGCTGCATGCACCAGATCTGTGCTAATAAGCTGTACAGTATAGCACAACAGAAATTCACTCATGTGATTCTGGGTCATTATTACCCTCTCCAGCACATGAATTCACCGGGAGGTGAAGACTGCATTCAGAAGGACATGGCTCTAGGAGTTCCTTTGATTTTTCCAAACAAAAAATAAGAGCTAAAGAAATTGTGCGGATTTCAGACTTAACTTTAGGCACATAATTAACTCAGTACTATATTAACATGGCAAATACATCAACACGGGACACTAGACAGTCTTGCTCCACTCTCCTGCTCAGTCCATCAGGTGCATTTTGAGAACTATTGATAAATGCAAAGTATGAAGATGAGCTACTGCTGTTCACCATCTTTAAAGCATGGACATAATCAGACACTTCATGGTGTTTACTTTGCTTTACAGGGAATAAAACTGCCCAAATCATACCACACCAATAGCTGACATTTTGTTGCCTAGAGAGAATATCACAGCACAGAAACAGCTTAACAACCTGAACAACAGATAAAATGCTGGGGTTTGTTCAAGGAATAATTGGTCAATGTGTATGTACAGAGCTGGCTGAGAGTAGCCCTGAAGACAGAGACTTTGGGTGTTGATTGATGAGAAGCTCAACGTGAACCAGCAGTGAGCTCATTCAGCCAAGAAGGCAAAATGTGTGCTGGGCTACATCAAGAGGAGTGTGACCAGCAGGGCAAGAGAGGGGATGCTACACCTTTACTCTGCTCTTGTGACACCCCACCTCAAATACTGCATCCAGTTCTGCTGTCTCCATCATTAAAAAGGGCACAGAGCTGTTGGACTGAGTCCAGAGGAGGGCCATGAAGTTGATCCAAGGGCTGGAACATAGGTTGATGGAGCTGGGGTTGTTCCACCTGGAGAAGATTCTGACAGGACCTTAGAGTTGCCTTCCAGTACATGAAAGGATTTTATAGGAAGGCTAGAGAGAGAAATTTCATGAGGGTATCTTAGCAATATGATGAGGTGGAATGGTTTTAAGCTGAGAGAGAGTAGGTTTAGACTGGATCTTAGGAAGTTCTTCAGTACGAGGGTGGCAATACTCTAGAATGGGTAGCTTGGAGATGCTGTGCATGGCCGCTCTCTGGCGGTGTTCAAGGATGAGAAACCAAGTCTAGTTCAGAGGCCTCCCTGCCTATGGCAGGGAGGATGGAGTTGATATATAAGGTCTCTTCCAGCCTAAGCCATTCTATGACTCTACAACACATACACATAGCTGGCTTCATAAAAGATAGAAGCACTAAAACAAAGAAAAAGATTAATTGGAGTTATATGTTTAACATTTGTTTTTGAATGTCATTCGATGCACTTTCACTTTAAATTATTTCAGTTACAAATGGAATATACCGGTGAAATGGAGATTTGGGAATACAACAAATTATACTTTCTACAACATATCAGATTCTTCAGGTAAATATTCCATGCTTTCTCATGACCAGTGGATGGATAAAGCATTTCAATGTACTTAAGAAGGAATAAAATACAGAATTAGCGTCAAGCTTTCTAGTTTCTGGCTCTGGGAACCAGAACACAGCTTGATTTTAATGAAATTACTAAATTCTGCAAGGTGATTATTTCTCCTTTATACATAGTAGGTCAATTTAGGCTTAATTCAGTAAGTGGTTGTGCTGTATTTAAGCATGTGCTTAGGTGTCTTTAAGCAAGTGCTAAATGTCCTGCAGCATGTCCCTGAGCATGTGCTTAAATCCAGTTCTATTCAAGGAAGCATCTAAGCATACTCTTAATTATGATGTGTTAAAATCAATGGGACTTATATATGCCTTTTGTTGAGTCTAAGAAAAGAGGAGTGAGAGGTGGATAAATACATCTGTAACATTGAAAGTGGAATCTGAGTTCAATTAAAGAGCTACACACAATTAAACATCTGTTCTAACACCAATTTCAGGAAAGAGAAAATACCTACATGAGTATTACTGATGATTGCTCTGTTGTGCATTCAAACATGTAATTCTCATTCTGCACCTCCAGTGGCCAAAAACGGGGAAGGGAAAAAAATTACTGACTTTTTGAGCTTTTAAATTTTGTCTCATGTTGAAATTTCAGAAATGCCACAATCAGCTCTTCTCTTCTCGTATTTGTATGAATGCTACCTGTTTAAAATGCCTGTTTAATTTGCCATTTGCTCTGCTCTGGTTTTAAACTGGTTACTTTTCATACCCACATAAAAGCAAATGACAAAGTCTTCTGTCATGATAAAAGTCAGAAGTTAACACAAAGACATTTTGTTTCTCTAACTTCCCCATAACTTTACAGTGGGCTGCAAGGGACTACTGGGCTGTTGACATCATAAAATCATAGAACGGTTTGACTTGTTATGGACCTTAAAGATCATCTAGTTCACACTTCCCTGCCATGGGCAGAGGGACCTCCTCCTAGACCAACTTGAAAAAGAAAGGAAACAAATCATTGGAAGATAAAATATGAGAATTTTAAAACTAATAGTAGCCATGAGGTGAAAAGCCTTTCAAAATGGGTATTTGCGAGGACTGGTCCTTTGCATTTTTTTTACTCTTTAGAATGATGTTAATTTTCACCATCTTCACCCTAAGCAGAACAATCTCCATTTTTAATTTAACAAACTGACCTAGCTGGAAGAGGGTAAGTTTAGATTGGATATTAGAAAGAAATTCATCACACTGAGGCTGGTGTGACACTGGAATGGTTTGCCCTGGGAGGTTGTGGATGCCCTGTCCTAGAGTTGTTCAGGGCCAGGCTGGATGAGGCCTTGAATATCCCGATCAAGTGGAGAGTGTCTCTGCCAACGCCAGGGGAGTTGGAAAGCTAATCTTAAAGGCCACTTCCAACCCAAACCATTCTATCAAGCTATGAATCTAAGTAATTACCACAATCCCTTATTCTAAGACAGGTGCTGACATTCACTAAAGTCTGCCATAACTTGTCTTTACTCACAACCATTTAAATGATAAATTAATATATTTAAGGGTAGAACCTTATTTTGGTATGCATTAAAACCAAACATTACTTTTGGTGTTAAGGAATCTGCATTGTTTTCTGTGCCATGTGAACTGCACAAACACATCACTGTGTGTTTGTTTTGCAGGAATTGAAATACCATCTTCTGGTACTTTTGTGAACATTAATCCAGACCACATTGGATTCTTTCGGGTGAATTATAATAGTCAAAACTGGGACAGCTTAAGCAATCTTCTGGTTAACAACCACAGTGTGAGTATCGTAACAGCAACCCATTTGATGGTTCTCCTACAGAGGTCTGAGGAGCTTGGGTTTTTTCCGCTAATGATTTATATATTTATGATCTCTCTTTTCCTCTTTTCGCACAGAGTCTTTCAGCTGCTGACCGTGCAGGGATTTTGGATGATGCCTTTTCTCTAGCAAGGTAAACTAATTTCCTGCAGAGATTTCATCACAGGTTTTTCACTTTCCATTGCCCATTAATTAGAATTAACTCGAGTGGCTGAAAGAAAATCAATCTTTGAATTTGTTACAAGTCTGAATAGTTTACTACCTTGTGTTGTCCTCCAAAAGGGATAAATTCAAGTGTGCATTGACAGCTTGCAGTAACGATGCAGTTGATACAAATTCTCCCTTTCAGTTCAGTTGCCAAAAAAAAAAAAAAAGGCCTTTAATTCCCTGGGTCTTAGAAAGAGGGGTTTGGGCTATGTAAGTAACAATAATAGAAACACAAGAGAAGAAGTCAGGTGTCCAGAGAATCAGAGGCATGCCTACAATGTACAGCATGACAACGGGAAGTTACCACCTCAGCTATCTTGCTTAGAAACTTGCTTGGAAACTTCTAGCTCTTGTACCCGACCATGCTGACACAGATAAACTCTTTATGACCTTCTGTGACAACCTCCAAGTCTGAATTTCCTCAGCCTTTCAGGATGCCTCCAGAGCTAGCGCTTCCTTTATGTGTGACTGGAGTTGACATAGTTAGTTGAGGGCTATCTAGTTCTGGGCACGTGGAGCTATTGCACAATGTTAATGGGTTCTTCATGGCAGTGAGAGCTCCTGCAGTTAGGTTTTGATCAACTGATCCTCACTGGTCTCTTTGGAAAACATCTCCCAGTTTACATTCCAGACTAATTTCCCCCTCCCAAAAATTATTTCAGACTTTCTAAAGTAAATAATGTTCTAGTATCTTTACAGAAGCAAGTTTTTCAAGTTCATTAAAATAACGGAAGTAATGTTTTCTTCTTTCACAGAGCTGGCCTTGTGAATTACTCTGTTCCCCTGCAGCTCACAAAATACCTAACAAATGAAACAGACTATTTACCTTGGCATAGAGTTATATCCTCTGTAACTTACCTCGCAAACATGCTGGCAGATGATCAAAATCTCTATCCCCAGTTTCAGGTGATGAAGAAAAAAAAAAAATCCTGCATGGGACCACTGGATCTGACAGTTCAGGATCTATAATGGCAATAATATTGAAGTTAAAGTGGGTTTGCATGTTGCTGAGCTACCTGTATTTACTTTTTGTTACTGTCCACTTAGGGGGAAAAAAAAAAAAAGTTCTAAAAACTGCTTAGCACTTATCTTTCAATTGTGTGGATTCTCAAATCATGAATATGCACTTAGGGGAAAGAAATTATCCGTAATTATTCTTATGATCCATCACCATAAGTCATAGCACAGATTTTTGTCAGGACTGTCCTGACTCAAATAAAGAAGTCTGCACAGGACACCAAAATCTCTTGCACTTGTCCTCACCACAATGGTTATCTGCATCTCACTGTGGCAGTGAGCAGGTTTGTTAGCTGACCTAAAATTCTGAACATGATTTAACAGTCACTAAACCATATATGCCCTGAACTCAGCAACATCTCTGGAAAACAGCTGTGGCAGTATGTCCTTGCTATATTCTAATTTTCCTTTGGGAGCACAGACTAGGCTGAAGAGAAGCAGGTTGCCTTCATCCTGTCTGTACAGCAGACAGGACATTCAGACCTGGCATTCTGTGGGGATCTGGAGAGGGCGTGCATGTTTATGTTACTTACTGTTTAAGAGATGCCAATTCTAGGAAGACTGAAGGAGAACAAAAATACATCATTTAAAGAAATTTACACAATTGACCAACTGCTCTTTTCTACCTCAGAAATATTTTCGCCAGCAAGTGAAGCCTATTGTGGATCAGTTGACCTGGAGTGATACTGGAGACCACTTGGACAGGTTAAAAAATATTCTTCTTTTTTTTTCTTTTTTTCTATTTTTTTAGCATATTATATTACTGATAGATTCAAAGAACACTAAGCAGTAGGAAAATATTTCTCCCTCTCTCTCTCTCTCTTTTAAAGGCTTCTTCGTGCATCTGTTCTAGACTTTGCCTGTAGTATGGATGACCCAGAATCTCTGAACAATGCTTCTCTCCTTTTTGAGGATTGGCTGCAAGGAAAGAAGTGAGTGCTTGCAGCTTCTGTGAAAAGCACAGTGTGTGGCTCAGTCACAGATTTCAAGCAGGAAAGGGGGGAAGAATATTCAAGTACTCTTTCTTTATTTTAGTATTTCTGCAAATCTCCGACTCCTAGTGTATCGCTATGGGATGCAGAACTCAGGCAATGAGTCATCATGGAATTACATGTTCAAGAAATACCAAGAGACATCATTAGCACAAGAAAAAGAAAAACTGCTGTATGGCCTGGCATCAGTGAAAAACATCAGCCTTTTGGACAGGTGATATAAATACACAAGGATTTTTATTTCCCTACAGATTTACTGGGTTTGGTCATTCCTCTCTCTTCTCTCCTGTCATTTTTGTCAGATTACAGCATGAGGAATGCAGCACTTTTTCAAGAGCAGTTATCTAACACCCTCCTCTGAGATTGTACTATAGCAGAGAAAAGGCCTTGCCCCTTTAGTGGAAAGATATTGAACACAATCAGAGTCTTCAGATCTTCCAACAGCACCTTGACCCCATGTAATTTTAGCTGCCTAATAGCTAAGCATCAGGAGAAAATTAGTCATCTTTGTTTACTCTGCGATCAGTGAAGGGATATAGGACCGCCAGAGCACTGTTTATCCCAGACCAGGAAAGGGTCTTAAAATCGATGGGAAGAATTGCCTTTGGCACTGCAAGTCAATCTCCGTTGTCTGCAGAAGGAGTTTGCTTAGAACAGATGTCCTACCTTCTAAGTAGCCCAAACTAGGCAAACAACCTTTAGCAATTGTCCTATGAAGACATGTGTGAAGTTGTAATGTTCCTTGGGGTGCTATGTAAAGGTGTTTGAGCCAGAAGCAGAAAGTAAGTATTCGTGCCACCATGGCAGTCATGGGGAGATTGGATATTGCCCCAGACTGGTCCAAATGTCAAGCTGGATGAGCACCTCTCCAGGCTGCCACTCTGCAGACACACCAGCTTGTGTGAGCTTATCTGATAACTTTGCAAGGCATTGTATCATGTGGCAGAGATGCAAGAAAACATCTTCACCATGGCCATTCACCACTTTGTTGGAGCCCTGTCTAAATATCATAAGATAAAGCAATCTCTGCCTGAAAAAGCTCCAAGTTTAAACACGATGAAACAAGGAAGTACAGGAAGTTCAGAAAGAGTAAATATAAAAGTTAAACTTTAAAAGTTATTGAAGACAGCTGTATTCCTAAAATCTCTTGGCCACAACAGCCATAATCTAAAGACATTCAATAACTAATCACTAATATGATTAAGACATTAACTAATTAGACAGATCAGCCTCCAGTTACAAGGGATAAAAATCCCCCCCTAAAGCAGGGAGAACTTGTCTCCTAATTTACTATTGAAATTACAAGGAAGGGGAAAAGAGCAAACAGACTGAGAATATTGTCTCTTACATTTATGGAAAAAGAACACAATTTTTAATCCCAGCACAAAAAAAAAAAAGTCTGAAGGTGTTCTGCAGCTGGTTCCAGGAAGGCATGGTCATGCTATTCATTTCCCTGAAAATGTGCATGCTAAGGGATCTCTGTATTGTCAGCTAAAGTAATTTGTGCTGTAACATGAAGTACAACTGCAGCATGTGCAGGCTTGCTATGCCCATTTTAATATTGTGTGGGTAACAGTTTCAGAACAGTGCAGTTTTCAGTGTGAGCAAGCCACCTGCCTGTGGATTGATGGTCTGTATAAGATCTTTACAGCCTGGGCTACTACTTTTTTGGCTCTCGACTAGCCAAACAGGCCAGACTACTGAGGAATCCAATCTGATTTTCACTACTTGATTAAAATACTGGGGTAGTAAAAGTTTTGGACTATTTTTTAGTAACTTAAAGATGCAAACTACTTACATTTTAAAGAGATGCCTAGCAGCTTAGGGTTCTTTCATTACTTGATAGTAATCAAATTGACAGTTATCAGCAGATACTTATGTTTCAGATCATTGTATTTCACTTTTTAAATGTTGTAGATAAAATAATATTCCTGCTTGGCAAAGGGCTGTAGGCTGTATACTCAAGAAATCTAGACATCAGTGTTGCATCATTTATCATCATCATCATCATCATCAGTTGCAAGTGTTAAATTATTGTTTGCCTTCCATTATCTTTTTTTTTTTTTTAAGACTCTCATTGACTCTTCTGGCATCACTCTTAGGTATTTGAAATCTGTTAATGACACCAGCCTCGTCAAAAGCCAAGATGTGTTCACAGTCCTCAGATACATCTCATACAACACCTATGGGAAAACAATGGCCTGGGACTGGATACGACTTAACTGGCAGTACTTGGTTGACAGGTAGGTTAGAGAACTTATGGGACATTCAGGGTCTACATCCATCCATGTAGCTTGTTGTATGCCCTGTTTTCTATAGTTTCACGACACAGCTCCAATCATTGGCCTTTGCATAATGAAAATTAAAAGTGTGTTCAAAATAATATCTACCTGCTGTGCAAAAGCTCTTTGCTGCAAAATTGAAAATCATCCTTTGTCTATATTACCACTACCAATAAAAAGTGATTTTAAAGTCTAGAAAGTTCTACCAAGGCTACAGAAATCTGGGGTTTTTTGCAAGGAAGTTAGATGGGCTGAGGCCAAGTGTTACGAGACTCAATAAGGACAAATGCTGGGTCCTGCACTTGTGTCACAACAACCCCAAAAGTGCTACAGGCTTGAGGGAAAGTGTCTGGAAAGTTGCCCAGTAGAGAAAGACCTGGGGGTGTTGGTGCACAGCTGGCTGAACATGAGCCAATGTGTGCTCAGGTGGCAAAGAATGCAAACAGCATCCTGGCCTGTATCAGGAATAGTGTCACCAGCGGGACCAGGGAAGAGCACTGAAGAGTCACACCTTAAGTACAGGGTACAGTTTTGGGGCTTTTGCTTCAAGAAAATTATTAAGGTGATGGAACAGGTCCAGAGAAGGGGCAAGGAAGCTGGCGAACACTCTGGAGAACGGGTCTTGTGAGGAGTGGCTGAGGGAACTGGGGTTGTTTAGTCTGGAAAAGTTGAAGGGAGACTTCTCACTCTCTGCAACTATCTGAAAGGAGGTTGTAACCAGATGGGGGTTGGTCTCTTCTCCCTAGTAACGAGTGACAGGAAGAGAGAAAATTCCCTCAAGTGGCACCAGGGGAAGTTTAGAAGAAATTGTTTCTTCACTGAAAAGTTTCTCAAAGACTCTAACAGACTGTCCAGGAAGGTGTTTGAATCCCCATCCCTGGAAACATTTCAAAGAGGCAGAGATTTGATGGAGCATAGTTTAGCAGACTTGTTAGAGTTAGGTAATGGCTGGACTCCATGATCTTCAAGGTCTTTTTCAAACAAAATGACTCTATGCTTCTATGATTCTACAATACTTGTGCCTTCTCTTCTTGAAGAGTTTTGCATCAAATGTCATTTCTTGCATTGTTTTTCTAGATTCACTATTAATGACAGAACCCTTGGTCGAATAGTAACTATTACTCAAAACTTCAACACAGAGCTCCAGCTTTGGCAGGTATGGTGACAGCACTTATCTTGGGTTTAAGTAATTTTATTTAATGACCTACTAGCCAGGAAACTTGACTTTTCATTTGGAGTTGACTTTTCAATAGGAGTTACTGTAAAACTATCCCAATACTGTTAGCCTGATCTTAAATATCTCTCCCAGCCAAAACTGTGATGGATTCTGTAAAAAGTCACTTGCCCAGTAGCAGCTTTGTTTGTTTCATATAATTTCTTTTTCTCTGCCTCTTTCAGATGCAAAATTTCTTTGAGAAATATCCTAATGCTGGGGCAGGAGAATTGTCCAGGAGTCAGTCAATTGAGCAAGTGAAAACCAACATCGAATGGCTGAAATTAAACAAGGAGGAAATACAAACGTGGCTAGCAGAACAGTCAGACCCTTAAAGTCTTACTTTGTTCAAAACATCATTCTGTGCATTCAGAGACATTTAGCAATATGGATTTCTCACCTAAGTACCTTAGAGGACCAAGGCCTAATATTTTTCTACAAATACTCAGGAGACCTCTGCCAGAGCAATGTTTGTGTAATTGCTGATCCTAGAGGCTGCCAGCACTTGTGTGCAGGAATAGCTTTATATTTTCAGAGATTAATTTACCTGAACAAACAAGACAAACTCCTAAAGTTACTCAAGGCAGAAATGATGGCAGAACTAGGTTTCTTGCTGATCCAGCTGGTCTCACTCCTTCCACATACCGCTCTGAAAAGCTGCTTCTTTGTTCACACAGAGTACACTCAGGGATTCCTGTTAGGAACTTTCTCCCAAAGGAAAGGCAAATAAGCATTCATTTTACCACTGTCTGGAAATCATCTGTTGTATTTACAGCTATAAAAATTCTACACCTGGGATTTAGCTTTGCCTTCTGATACTACAGGAAGGTCAATTATGTTGCTCTCTCTGATCATTTTTGGAGTCTAAATATTATTAGCTTCTTTTTAAATGTGTAGTTGGGTTTCTGTAGCTTGGGTTAGGAGTTGGCTTGGTTGTGTTCAGTTTATTTCTAAACCTCAAAAGAAGAACCTGTGACAGCTGTTACTGCAAATAAGACAGACAGTACTTACTGTTTCTTCTCTGAGGAAAAAATAAAATTTAACAATCTACTTGGGAATCTCAGTCTGTTTCTAATGAAGTGGTGAAAGTGCCACTTCTAATGAAGTGGTAAAAGTGAGGTAGAAAAGCAGCTATTGCTTATCCCAGATATGCTGTACATATAGCTTCATTGACTTGGGGCCAGGGTGGGTGTCTATTCACTTCTTAGATAAAATATATTTTAAATCATAAATTCAGGTGAAAGGTTCAGGTAAACCTCTTCTGCAAATGAGTCTACTGCAGAAGCACAGGCAGCAAAGAAATTATTCTTGGTCCCAAGTCTCTCTGCCGTTGCGATGCTGGAGAAGGCAGCAGGACTGCTGCTGTGCCTTGTCCCTCTCAAGCTGGGAGCAGAAGTGCCTTGCAGCTCCCCGGTTTCCATGTGCTGTGTTCTGCCACCCTGTGGGCAGCAGGCGTGAAAGCATCAGCCTCACTGACCTTCCTTTCTCCGTGGTCTCCTGATTGGAAAGGTGAATCAACAGGGAACCAGCTGGAGTTAATCCCTGTTCAGAAGCCCTAGGAACAGGACCACAGAGCTTCTCACAGTAGAAAGCCCTGCGAGAGATAGACATACCTGCCGGGCAACTGCAGCAGGATGAGAGGATAGGAGCATGGAAAAGCACTTCTCTTCATCCTGCAATGCTACTCAAAGAGAAGGCTACAGAAATTGAGAAGGTGGCTCTAGTATACAAAAATCCTAGGGTACAGTCTCTGTCTACCTCTGCATTTTGGTACAGCATGGAAGGATGCAGAGAAGCTTACATAGTCCCGGAGGGGAACATTTCACCCTGCTTGCTCCCCCAGGAGATTCAGGGCTGGTGCTGTTTTGGGCCTCTCCCTAGATAACCAAACAGCTATGACAAGCTCAGACAAATCTGGTGACCAAGGCAGTTGTCTTGTCAAAGGAAAATGTCAGTCATTTGCTTCTGCAAACTAAACATGACAGATTTTTTACTAGTAGTAGTTAAAACAACTTGCTACAGGTACCAGCTACCCTCTAAGGTAAAGAGGGTGGCAAAGAGACAGGCAATTTATTCCAGTTTTAATTCTTGCTCAGACTCACACGTAAAAGACAGAGAAAGTGAAACATGTGTCCACACCCAAGCTACCAGAAGCTCAGCAGATGGGGAGCAGGATGTCCCTGGGCAGCTGCCTGCTCAGCAGGACACATGCCAATTCACCTTCACTATTTTGCAGTTCCGATGACAGAATACTTCTCTTGATTTCAAGGTTACTAACTGGTTTGGTAGCATCACACTGTAATGCTATCAGTGTGCTTTATCACCGTGAGTACACAATGATATGATCAGCTCAGAAAATGTTTGGTTTTTTTTTTTAATATTGTTTTGTATTTGTTTTAATTGAAAAGTTTTAACTCCAGCTGGCCATGATGTACAACACAAAAGTGATAAAAAGTTGTTCAAGCACATAGCTCAGGTGTCTTCCCTTTCAGAGAAGATGTAAAGAAATTTGGCAGAAAGGGATGATTCATGTGCTTCTGCCACAATTTGCTCTAGAAAGAGAAGCAGGGGTAATGGAACACTATGAATTTTCTTCCATAAACTGAAGAAGGTAATAGAGCCACAGTTAGCAATTTTCATGAAACCTTGCTGATTGTAGTCCAGGAGCAGGTAGATAACACTGCAAGAGATCAAGTTTCTCCTCCAAAAAGAAATAACGAAGAGAAGAGAAGAGAAGAGAAGAGAAGAGAAGAGAAGAGAAGAGAAGAGANAAGAGAAGAGAAGAGAAGAGAAGAGAAGAGAAGAGAAGAGAAGAGAAGAGAAGAGAAGAGAAGAGAAGAGAAGAGAAGAGAAGAGAAGAGAAGAGAAGAGAAGAGAAGAGAAGAGAAGAGAAGAGAAGAGAAGAGAAGAGAAGAGAAGAGAAGAGAAGAGAATCAGCCAGATTGGAAGAGACCTCCAAGATCATCCAGTCCAACCTATCACCCAGGCCTATCCAATGGCACTAAGTGCTTCATCCAGTCCTTTCTTGAACACCTCCAGGGATGATGACACCACCACCTCTCTCAGTAGCCCATCCTGATGGCAAATCTCCCTGTGAAGAACTTCCTCCTAATATCCAGCCTTTATCTCCCCCGGCAGAACTTGAGACTCATTCTGTTGCTGGTTGTCTGGGAGAAGAGACCAACCCTCACCTGGCTACAACCGCCCTTTAGGTAGTTGTAGACAGCAATGAGGTCACCTCTGAGCCTCCTCTTCTCCAGGTTAGGCAACCCCACCTCCCTCAGCCCCTCCTCACAGGGCTGTGCTCCAGGCTTCTCACCAGCTTCTTTGCCTTTCTCTGGACACATTCCAGTACCTCAATATCTCTCTTGAATTGAGGGGACCAGAACTGGACACAGGACTCAAGATGTGGCCTGACCAGTGCCGAGTACAGGGGAAGGATAACCTCCCTTGTCCTGCTGGCCACCTGTTCCTGATCCAGGCCAGGATGCCACTGGGTCTCCTGGCCACCTGGGCACACTGCTGGCTCATGTTCTGCCTACTATCTACCAGCATCCCCAGGTCCCTCTCTCCCTGACTGCTCTCCAGCCACTCTGTCTCCAGCCTGTAGCAGTGCCTGGGGTTGTTGTGACCAAAGTGTGGAACCCTGAACTTGGCCTTGTTAAATCTCATCCCATTGGCCTCTACCCCCCCATCCAGCCTGTCAAGGTCCCTCTGCAGAGCCCTCCTACCCTCCAACACCTGCTCCTAACTTGGTGTCATCTGCAAACTTACTGATGAGGGGCTCAACTTACTCAGCCAGGTCATCAATAAAAATATTGAACAGGATCAGGCCCAGCTCTGATCCCTGGGGCACACCACTCGTGACTGGTCGCCAGCTGGATGTGACACCATTCACCACCACTCTCTGGGCCCAGCCCTCCAGCCAGTTCTTGACCCATTTCAGAGTGGATCTGTCCAAGCCACAAGCTGCCAGCTTTGCCAGAAGCTTGTTGTGGCCCTGCCCTGCATTCACCAGGCAGGTAATCTGATCGTAAAAGATCAGGTTGGTCAGGCAGGACCTGCCCTTCCTAAACCCATGCTGGCTGGGCCTGATCCCTTGGCCATCCTGTAGGTGCTGTGTGATTGTACTCAAGATGACCTGCTCCATAACCTTGTCTGGCACTGAGGTCAGACTGACAGCTCTGTAATTTCCCTGTTCCTCTTTTTTCTCCCTAATTCCTTTAGAAGCTCCTTGCCCATCCAGTCTGGTTGTCTCCCTCATTGACTCACCTTCTGGTACATTGGGACCGCTCATTCCTACATCTTCAAGAGTAATTTCTTGAAGCAAGTCCAGCCTTCCTGGACCGCTTTGTTTTAGGGCTGTTTCCAAGGAACTTTCCCAGTTAGTTCCTTAAATAAGCCAAAGTCAGAAGCCCAGTGTGGAGGTTTGTTGATGCTCCTCCTGGTTTCACCATATATTGAAAACTCTTTTATTTCATGGTTACTGGACCCTAGGCAACATCTGACCACCACATCTCCCACCAGCCCTTCTTTATTTGTGCACAGCAGGTCAAGCAGGGCTGCACCCCTGATAGGGTCACATAACAGCTTGGATAAGAAGCTATCCACAGTGCACTCTAGGAACTTTCTAGACTGCTTCTTCTCTGCAATGTTAAATTACCAGCAGATGTCTGGCAAGTTGAAGTCACCCACAAGAACAAGGGCAAGTGATCTTGAGGCAGCCTCCAGCTAATTAAAGAATAATAAATCAACCACTTCTTCCTGGCTGGGTGGTCTATAACAGACTCCAACCAGAATGTCTGCCTTTTTGGCCTTCCCTCTAATTCTTACCTACAGGGACTCCACCTGATCATCGTTAATCTCTGCTTCCATGATGTCCAGTGTCTCCCTGATATGCAGGGCCACTCATCCCCCCTTTTCCCTCACCTATCTCTCCTGAAGAGTCTGTAGCCATTGATTACAGCACTCCAGTTGTGTGAGTCATCCCACCACGTTTCTGTGGTGTCGACTATTACGAGGGAGCTGGAATCAACACTGCTGAATCATAGAATCATAGAATGATAGAATGATAGAATGGTTTAGGTTGGAAGAGACCTCAAAGATCATCCAGTTCCAACCCCCCTGTGCCACAGGCAGGGACCCCTCCCACTAGATCAGGACACTCAAGACCTCATCAAGCCTGGCCTTGAACACATCCAGGGAGGGAGCAGACACAACCTCCCTGGGCAACCTGTTCCAGTGCCTCACCACCCTCACTGTGAAGAATTTCTTCCTAACCTCCCGTTCAAATCTCCCCTCTGCCAATTTGAACCCATTTCCCCTCGTCCTGTCATTACAAGACCTTGTGAACAGTCCCTCCCCAGCCCTCCTGTAGGCCCCCTCAGATACTGGTAGGCTGCTATAAGGTCTCCCCGAAGCCTTCTCTTCTCCAGGCTGAAAAGCCCCAACTCTCTCAGCCTGTCCTCATAGCAGAGGTGCTCCAGCCCTCTGATCATCTTCGTACGATTGAAGTATTGTTCACTTTATTAGGGACAGATCAATGCTTTTATTCTGTTAGCTCATTAGTGAAGGCAAACGTGTCCAATTCTGATTCGGCCACATAAGTTCTGCAGGACTGTGTCCATCCCATCCAGAAGCATACTAATTGGTTGGTATAATTAAGCACAATCCCATTATTAATATTCATTACAAGTTGTTATCCCAAACCAGATGTTTCCCTTATCTCTGACTCTCTGTGGGAGGAAGCTACTGCTATGGGAAACCAGAGGCCTAGCCAGGCCTCTCTCCTCTACCCATGAGATCCAAGGTTGGCTGCCTTCTATTTCACCCCAACAGGTGGCAACATCATAGTTTGCCTTTTTCACCAAGGCTTCCAGCTCCTCTTGCTTATTACCCATGCTGCGTGCATTGTTGTACATACACTTCGGCTGGGCTGCTGATTTTACCCCTATCTCTGCCTTAACACACTCAGCATCCTTTGGTTCATCTCTAGTACTGCTGTGTTTAACCTCTTCCCCCTTCTAGCCTAGTTTAAAACCCTTTCAACAAGCCCTGCCAGCTCATGAGCCAGGATCTTTCTCCCCCTCTGAGACAGCTGTACCCCCTCTGTTACTAGCAGACCCAGAGCTGTAAAAGGTTCCCCAAGATCAAAGAACCTAAAAATTTTTTTGGTGGCAACAGCCTCTGAGCCACTTGCTAATCAGATATGTTTGCTTGTTTCTTTCAGTATTCCTACCTGCAGCTAAAGGTATTGATGGAAAAATTACCTGTGCTCCCGATCTCCCAATTACTTTTGCCAGTGCTCTGAAGAAGTCCCTTTTGACTGCTTTTAGACCTCTGGTTTCTAGCTCGCCACTTCCCACCTGCATAACCAACAAGGGATAGTAGTCATAGGGCTACACTATATTAGGCTGCATTTTGGCAACACCTCTGACCTGGACCCCAGAGAGGCAGCAGACTTCAGAAGGGAATCACCAATACCAATTACCCTCCTCTTTATTTCCTTTTTTCCTTTTTTTTCCTTTTTTTTTTCCTTTTTTTTAAATAGAAGTTCTGATGTGAGGGAGAGACTGATTAACTTCAGTCAACCCCCCAGATGGTGTTACTTCTGTTTCTAAGATCACCTCACCCTCAACCTCTAGTGCCCTATATCTGTTTTGTGAAGGCAACTGAGGAGGTGAGAGGGGCTGGAAGGGGTTTCTCTTGCCCTTCCTGACAGGTACCTGTATCCATTCTCCCTTGTTTCTCAAGTCTCCTCCCTCTGCTAACAGGGTCTGCAGAGCCTGGTGCTGCAAATCTAACTCCCTTTCACCTTCCCTTATAGTCCTTAGTCTTTCTACTTCATCCTTCAGTCGTGCCACTAGGTTAAGCAGCTCACTGATCTGCTCACACCTAATGCAAGCACTGTCTCTGCCCCCCACAGCTTCAAGTGCTAGACTCAAACACTCATTGCAGGCAGTTGCGTGAGCTCCTGCATGCTTACATGTGGGATCTGTTTGGGTACCCACAGTATTACAAACAGCCTTTAACTGGGTTCTAACCATGTTGCAATTATTTCCAGGAACTTACTTCTTTTTTTTGTTGTTGTTGGGTTTTTGGGGGGTTTTTTTTGTTTGGTTGTTTGTTTTTTTTTCCTAGGATGTAAAGCTTCTGTCCTCCCACCTGTATTTTCTACTTTTTACAAAGGATAGTGTTTTCAGACCAGAAGATGGTTGATTGAGATGAGATATTAGGAAGAAATTCTTCTCCATGAGGCTGGTGATTTTTCCTCCTGAGATTGATGAGCCACTGGACCTGCTTGCCCTGAAAAGTTGTTGAGGTTCCAACCCTGGAAGTGTTTAAAGCCATGTTGGATGGGACTTTGAGCATCCTGGTCTAGTAGGAGGTGTCGCCATCCATGGCAGGGGTTTGAAACTAGATGATTGTTAAGGTTCCTTCCAGCTCATGATTCTGTGATTCTAAGATTAAGTAGTTACTTTAGGAGATATCTGTCCTTTGTTATATGCAACCCGCACTACTAGTGAATGGGATTGGGCTGGCCAGCTTTCTCAGCCTGCAGTAGTAGGTTTTCAATGAAAATAATAACAATAAAGTAATAAAGATGTTCCTACAGTGCAGAAAGTTATAGCAAAAGCAGCCCCCATCCAAATCACACAGACCTACCATCTCTAAGACAAGGCACACATTGGCAGCATAGTGTATCACTGTAGCAACACCTTTTTTTTTAATGTCAATCAGAGAGAGACAACAGAAAAATTCCACTGAGGCAAAGAGAAAGCAAGAAGCCAGGGACAAGCCTGAGCAACTACTGGGCTCAATGGAGGAGAGAAGGGGATTTAAATAGTGAATCAAACAATTGCTGCCTGTCATTTAGTTCTCACTAGTTTCAGGAAGATGGGGCCATGCGAAGCTTTTGTGCCTGAGCCACACTGGGTTGGAGAGACGTTGTGACTAATGCCTGGATATTTGTGATGTTACAGAAAGGTTAGCTGGGTTTCTATACTGATCTTAAGTGAGGAGGTGAACATGGAAGTAAATCCAAAAGCCCTAGAAGAAGGCTGCTTTTATGGTAGGGTAAAGATTCTGTCAATTTTAAATAATGTTCTCTAGATTATGTAGAGCTCTTGGTACCTTTAAGTGGCTCATGGAGAATGTACTGTATGGCATGTGCCTCTTTCAGACTGTTTGTCCTAGATGGATAACAAATCTGGTACATGCTAAATCTTTTGCTCAGGAACTAGTGCACTTACAAATGGTCTGTGATAAGCTTAAGAATGCCAATTTGAAACTGAATCCCAAAAAATGTGAACTGTTTTAAAAAGAGATAATTTCCCCTTGACCATTCGATCAGCGAGAAAGGAATTTCCACTGATAAAGGCAAGTGAGGGAGTGCAGAACTGGCTGGCCCCTTAGACCCACACAGCTGTTTGAGGCTCTGCTGTTCCTGCAGTACCACGGCAGGAGCAATTGCAGGCTGTGAGGTAGAGAAACGCTGTGAGTAATCGAAGTGCAATGTGGCAGAGTTAAAAAGAGGCCATTGCTGACTGTGGCAGTGTTGCATTACACGAGCCCTGCAAATCCTTTCCCCTATCAACCACGGCTGTGCGTCCCATAGAGCCTGAGCCTGTGGGCCCCAGGAGGCTGTAAGTCTGACAGAAACATGAAAATGCTTTATCTTGACGATTCAGGTGTGGAAACAACTGGAGACCCTGTATCACTGCCCAGAACAAAAAATGCATGGCAACAGTGCAAATATCAAGGCATGTACAGATGCTCAGATGAGTGGGTTTCTAAACCATCAGTGAAGATCACTGCAAAATATACATACATTAAAAAAAAACACTCACTGTTGAAATGGAACATGACTAAAAAGCATCCCTTTACACACAAGGACCAATGCCATTTCTTGGCTACTGTCATTTTGGGTGACTTCTAGAAGCCTTTGGGACTCAAGGTGAAAGGAAAAAGGCACATTCCTGATGGGCACAGGAGAGATGAGCTAAACAAGGTCAGAAGGAGATGGCCTCTTCCCACTGCTAGCAGCAGCAATATCCATACTGCCAGATAAAACTTCCATCTTGTGTTATATGTGTAGAATTCTGAAAGTTAGTCGAACAAGGTTGTGTTTGCATGCTTAGGCAGAAGCCAGTTGACCTGGAGGTATTCCAACTTCACATCCACACCTATGGCTGCTGAATGTATGCCTCTGTGTGGAATACTGGTACAGAAAGATATAGTTATACAAAATTAATAAAGTGTTCTCCAGCTCACGGGTGCTACAGTGGTTCATATTGTTGCCCAGGTATCTGAACTTTTCCAAGATAGGCTGCAGGGGGAGAAAATCTATTTATTAAAATAAAACAACAACAACAGGGGAAAAAAACCACCAAACATCTAAAATACATTTGATTCAGATAAATCTCAGAGTTTCTGGTTTCCCATCATATATTCTTAACAGCTGTGAGGGAAAAGCAAATTCTGAAACATATGACCTTGGCATAGCATCTGAAAGGCATCATTCTTAAGTAGTACTCGCTACTTTCCTTCACCCACAGGAAACATTTCCTTATCAATGCCACCAATTCTTCGCCTATTGATGTCCAGAGACTGATCCTAAGCTGACATCTGCTTGCTAGTGGTTTAATGATGCTGAAAAAAAATGTGTATAGGCAGCCTGAAGAACCAGGTGGTCGGGGAAAGGAAGAGATCTGGGCATGAGATAGGACTGGAGCCTAACCCTTCCAGAATAAGGCTGGGCATATGGAGTCAGTCTTCCTAGTAAGAATCAAATGTTAATTTGAAATAGATATCAGAGTTATATGTGTGATATCCTCCACACTACATTCACCCTAACTTAAAATGTCTGGAGAAGAATGGCTAGAGAGCTGTGGCAGGAAAGGACCTGGGGATATTGATTGACAGGAGAATCACAGAATCATCATAGAATCATAGAATGTCAGAGAATGAATATGAGCCACCAGTGTGCCCAGGTGTCCAAGAGGGCAAATGGCATCGTGGCCTGTATTAAAAACAGTATGGCCAGCAGGGCCAGGGAGGTGATTATCCCTCTGTACTCAGCACTGGTGAGGTCACAACTTGAGTACTGTTGTTCACTTTTGGGCACTGCGCTACAGGAGGGACATCGAGGCATTGGAGTGGATGCAGACAAAGGCTGCTAATCTAGTGAAGGGCCTGGAGAACAAGTCCTGTGAGAAGCAGCTGAGGGAACTGGGGCCGCTTAGTCTACAAAATGGAGGCTGAGAGAAGACCTTACTGCTCTCTACAGCTGCCTGAAAGGAGGTTGTAGAAAGGTAGGCATTGGTCTCTTCTCATAAGTAACTAAAGACAGAATAAGAAGGAATGGCCTCCAGCTGTGCCAGGGAAAGTTTAGGCTGGATATTAAGAAAAAAATTTCACAGAAAGGGTTGTCAGTCACTGAAACAGGCTGCCCAAGGAAGTAGTTGAGTTGCCATCCCTGCATGTGTTTTAAAGCTATATAAATCTGGTGCTTGGGGACATGGTGCAATGACAGACTTAGTGGAGTGGCAAAATGGCTGGACTTGACCTCAGAGGTCCTTTCAAGCCTGAATGATTCTGTGATCTCCAAGGTTTTCCTTTGGAGATGGATGATGTGGCCAGATGACCTCACAGGATCATAGATGTCAGGGGTTGGAAGGGACCCAAAGAGATCATCAAGTCCAACACCCCTGCCAGAGCATGACCTCTAAACATCCTTTTCAGTACTTTGGAGGTTTCTTAATTGCTTGTAGTGAACAAGAGACTGGTCACTGCTATGGTTGCTTCCACAAAGCAGAGGGCCAAGCATAGATCACGAGGTTCTGCCATTCCAGAATTCCTGCTCTGTGTTGCCTGCTGACAGATGCATTCATCTACCACAAGTCAGTGAAGAAGCCTCTCTGCCCAGGAAATGCACACTACAGAGCTCTGCAACTCAGGGGTTCAGGGTTCTTTTTGTTGTTGTTTGGTTTTATTTTGGAGGGGTGGGGGGTTGTTTGGAGTTATTTTTTGGTATTTCATAAAGAGGGAGCCTGAAACCAGACAAAAGCAGGATACTATCTGGATGGTAGGTAGCATAGCTATGAGAGCAGAAATTGCAGGAAATTTTTTTTTTTTAATAAAAGTATTAAACTGTAGGTCAAGTTCCTGTGAACCAAATTTCAGAGCAGAAATTGCAGGAATTTTTTTTTTTTTTTTTTAATAAAAGTATTAAACTGTAGGTCATGTTCCTGTGAACCAAAAGTGTTGCTGTGGCAGTCTAAAATTTTCCAGGTGTCTGCTGGGCAGCCAAAACCTGATTTGATTACCAAATAGTCACTTTCAGCAAACTGAAATTACAGCCTACCCAGGTTTGTTAAGCAGCTTCAGCTGGGGAAAGCACTACGGACTTGAACTCATCACTCCTGCCTTTTTCGGCTGGAGCACTTGTGAAGAAAGCAAGCTGATCAAGGCTTAGTTCTGCCTCCTCCACAGAAATGCACATGAATTCTTCCAAATTACTATGGTGGACCTGCTTCTGAATTCTCATATGGTACTGAAAGAATAGCCAGGATCAAAAGCGAAATGGTAACTTTCTAGTTTGTTGGTCCACATAAGCATCTGAGAATACAGGATTGTTAGCCAGTGTATTTTATTATTACTTTAAGTTAAGATGGATGTCTTCAACAGAGTCTGATACTAAGCTCAGATTTGCAATTAACGGGCCCTTAGTAATTAGAAATGTCAAGAAGCACCATTCCATAACACCACGGTTTGAGTAATAGCCTGAAAGGGCAGACATGTGGTTTAAAATTCTCTCCAGCAGAAACAATAATTCACCAAGTCTTCTACCTCCCGCACAAGGACTCCAACCACTGTACATTGGGGGCGGTCCTCTACTCCAGTGGTCTTGTAAATGCAGCCCTTCTTTTAGTTTACCACCTCCAGGACTCCCAACCAAGAGTCTCAGTGCTGTGAAAGGGAACATTTCTGTGTCAGGCGAGACAAGATTTCAGCTTTTCATTTCCTCAGCAGAAAACAAAGCTTCATTCAAGCTGCACAGACTTACTCCCCTCCCTAGGTCTGGAGAAAAACAAACAAGCAGAAATGTACTCCCCTCCAGCTAGTGCCCCAAAATAACATCAGGCCATAGGCTTCACCTACAGAGGGCTGAGCTCCCTGTACAGACTGCAACAGAAGAAAGACAAGCTCTAGGCACAAAAGTGAACCAGCATGAATCAGGAGCAAACTACACCCTCGGGTGTCATCCCAGCCACAAAACAGAAGCACACTGCTGTCCAATCTGAGAAAGGTTGATGCAAGTAGGGACTTGGTTTTAATGAACATTGAGTCAGTCACCATGTGTTAAAGAAAGGCAACAGTCAGCAGAGCCAACAACATGTAACTAGCATTGACACAACAGGACTGAAGGGAAGGGCAGCTTTAGCTGAAGTCAGACTTCGGAGGGAGCAAATCACATGCAACACCAAGCAACAGGCACTACAGTGGCCCAGTCAGAAAAGTCAGGGCTAGGATAAAGGACGCTATTTATGCAAGCACGAAGATACATTATCACGCTGATATGGATCCCTCTGCTCTACTCTGTACGCTGGTAAGACACACTCACCACATTCCCTGCTCCTGACTGCAGATGGTAGAACCGAGAAGGGCAAGAAATGTTTGCCCATCTTTATATTTCGAGAGAAAGGAGAACATCTGGCCAAAACAAAACTCTCATTCTGATCTAGTGAATGGGTTTAGTCAGGAAAAATACGTTTTTGCTGTACTTTCTAGGCTGTCCACATGAACACTGTGGGACGGGAACTGAGAGGCAGTTAAGTTGCCAAAGCAGGTTGATATGCATGTCCTAGTGACACAAACAGCTTGGATTTTGTTTATTTAAACACTCCTGGTTTAGATATTAACAGCTCCACACAAAATGTTTAATAATTCTTTGCAAAACACTGGAGGGATTTTTATTATTTTAGTTAGGATTCCTTACATAAAAGATGAATGCAACACGTCAGAGCCAAATCAGCTAAGGAGGATTAAGGGCAGAAACGAGTATGCATCAGAAAATGCATTAGTGACGTATCATTACCATTTTCCTACGGGAAATGCATAACTCTAAAAATATA
Source organism: Psilopogon haemacephalus (assembly GCA_013396835.1). Lineage (NCBI taxonomy): Eukaryota > Metazoa > Chordata > Aves > Piciformes > Megalaimidae > Psilopogon > Psilopogon haemacephalus. The sequence continues at coordinate 67,643 of VWZI01007355.1, forward strand.
TGTTAAAGTAGAACATAAATTTCCTACTGTAATTAGGAGATACTGCTCAAATACTTTCCAAAATGCAGCTCAAAAAATTTTGTCTGTTTTCTGTATGCTTTAGGAAAAAAAGACGGTTAGTGGTCTGGGAAATATGGTTTGTCCATGCCTAATCTCAGGATGCTGTAATAGCTACAATGATTTTATAGTTAAAGGAATGGGAAAATAAACTGGGATAAATAGGATAACTACTCAGATGCATCATGGTGGTTAACTTTTTTCTCTCTCTCTCATATAAGAAAGGAAAAGAAAATATATCTCCTTTATGGGAGATGGAACATGCGGTGAAGTTTTTCCTATTTTTATTTCTCCACCATGTGTTAAGAGCAGCCTCTAGTGACAGTTGTCAGTCACTGCATTTAATTATGGAAACATTTCCTTAACTATTTGTAATACACCTTTTTTTTAAAAAGGGGTTTTTTTAATTGCCATAGAGATTTCATTAAGAACACCAGTCATTAAACATGCAGGTGCTTCCAAGTAACACAGCATAAGACTACTTAACCTAAAATAAATTTGTATGCATGAATAAAAATAAAGCCCAACCCACAAAATAAGCTTGTATGTCTCTTTTGAAGATTACATTTAACCATTTGAGTTGCCAGAAAATGCTGAAAATGCAAGTTATGTTTCAGGACATGGTTTAATGGGTATGGTAGTGTTGGGTTGATAGATTTGGTGACCTTAGAGGTCTTTTCCAACTCAATGATTCTATGAAAAAGCAGCGGGTGCCTCCTACAGAAGACCAAGAAGCCAAATTGCTCAGAATTCAAGACAGTCACAATGATCTTACATGTCTGTACACAACAGGCACAATGGGTTCTGTCATGAGGGTTATTTTACCTGAAGCAGCTGTTTTCAACTGTAAAAATCAAAGCTTCCTATCAAAGACATGGATGTGCAATTTGCAACAATCATAAACTTCCATGAATTCCCTTATACCATCCTGTGCCAGATACCTGTTAACTTTTTTCACTCGTGGCAACAAAGGAATTGAGAAGATATTACTTCTTCTTGCAAACCTGAATTTGTTAGCAAACACCTTTGTGCTCTGAGGTGTTGTGGAAACAAATGTCTGACTACAACCGTGCCAGGTAACACACACTGTGCTTGCCAAAATTCTGAGCGGCCATGGCAGGACCGACGATGCAGTCAGGAACAAGTTCTCCCCATTGGCAGGGAATAACACGGTGGGTGTTGCAAAGCTGGTCCCCCCCAGAAGCAGCACCCCCCTCAGTAACCTCCAACTAAGCCCTCAGTATTTCCAAAATGAGCTTGTGTTTGGTTTGGGATTTTGGGTTCTTTTTTTGGGTCATTTGGGGTTTTTTATTTTAATGCATTGACTTTGAGAGCCATACGTTCTTTTATTCCTCACTGAAAAGAAGCAGCTGCAGTCTTGCAGGCAGACCTCTCCTCTGGAGACTTAATCAGACCACTCAAGCTTTGCCTACAGAACATTGAGACATCTCCATTGTCATGACTGTGTTTGTAGCCTCACCATTCAGTGACACTTTCATGGCATTAAAAAGGGGGGATGAAGAGCAGGAGTGAGGTCAGAGGAGGGTGTCTCAAGCAGGACAGCAACCAGGTGTGGGGCACCTGTTCCCTCAGCACCAAAATGGCAGCATCTGGCGCAGGCAATACAGGTCCACTTCCTCAGGCAGCTGAGCAGACAAGCTAGGAGTAGAAGCCACCAGGACAGGCCTGCCTTGTATGGGCAGCTTTCCTCAGGATGTGATAGGGCAGAGTTACCCTGACAGAAATGAGGGCTTGGAGCATGAGCTCCCTGTATCCAGGCATGTCTCTGCCTCCCCTCGCACCTCCTCCGGTGGGCTGGCCTTGCTCTTTTGCAGCCTGAGGCAGTTGGGGCTTCTTGCAGATACTCACCTCACACAAGTCAAGACACCATTTTCTAAACTAAAAGTCCTCTCCCTCAGAGGATAGACTGAGGGTCAGCCCACCACAACATGGTGGTCAAGGCATCTCTAGATTCACCTTTTCCAACTGTTGGGCAGTGAGGTCCCTTCACAGATCCCTGAGACATCACTGCCTCAGCTTCCCTCATGGCTTCTCTCCAGCAGAGTACCTCACAGCCCATTCTGCCTCCTCACCACAGTGGGGGATGGAGGCAGTGCTTAGGAATGAGACCACCTCAAGAGAAGAGAATGGCCTCTCCCATCACAACATGTCCGAAGCCATCTTGAAGGAAGCCTCTCTCAGAGGTGTGGGAGTCTGACAAGTGTTTGTGTCTTCACCACGTAGCAGGCAGGGCTGCTAGAGAGAGAGAAATAAAGGTTCTGACACCATACTGTGTGGTCTGCAGTGCACCTTCGCCTCTGTGTGAGGTTGGGCAACACCCAAACCTTCATCACGTCGAGTCCTCCACACTGCTGGCATGGGAGGGAGGGCAGGGGTGGCCAGAGTGCCTTCATTGCAGCCACATATCAGACACTAATCCAATCATCCCACTAATGAAATCAGGCTGTGCTGCTAATCAAATCACCCTGCAGCCACCAGCACCACTTTGCAGCGCTGCTGCTCTCACCAAAGGTTGGCCATGCTGGTGGGTAATCTCATACAATCATAGAATTGTTTTACTTGGAGATCATCAAGTCCAACCGCTACCTAACTCTACCAAGTCTGGTACTAAACCATCTCCCTAAACACCACATCTCTGCATCTTTTAAACAGCTCAGATGGGGTTTAGCAACCTTTCCAAGGAAGTCTGTTCCAGTTTTTGAGAACTCTTTCCATGAAGAATTTCTTTTCCCAGACCCGTTCACACTGTGGGGAGATAGGCAGCAGGTCCACCGTCAGCCACTCCAGCATGATTCCTGACAGCAGCAGCTACTGCCCAGCAGAAAGCAGGGAGAAAAGCACAGGATGGCTGACCATAAAACACCAATTGCTGTTTTTCTACTTTGCCACTGGCATGGTTTTGCTGGGAAGCCAGTATCTGCTTGCTGCAGGATGGTGCTGTTCTTGGGAAGCACATGTGAATTATCAGACAAGTGTCAAAGTGTGCTGGTCCTTGCCTCTCACGGAGTTATTCTAACGTTTTCTCGGAGCTGGGTTAATAATAAAAGAGAGAAAGGACCCTCATTTCTTTACTAAATGTTTTACTTCTGATACTACCATGCTGACATGGGAAAAGTTACTGAAAATAGTATCATGGGTTTCCTTTTTGATGCCTGTTCACTTGGGAGTCTTTTGAAGATGCCACAAAATAAACCTTGTTAATACTTTTTTTTTACTTTAAAAGCTGCTTAATGTAGGGAAGCGTCCTGAAGCACTTACCTGGCTCATGCTTGGAGTGAGGTCTACCTTCAATTCAGTTTGTTGCTCTTTTTTTCCAGACAACTTGGAGCTGAAAGAAATGAAGGAGACAGCGATATCAGTATCATTTGTGTGAAACCTATTCATAGCAAAGACTTTAGCATTCTGCAAGCTAGCGAGCCTCTCCAAATGTCTTCTAGTTAATTGGTGTGTTGTTTAAGGGAAGGTTTTAATGGTGAAGGAGGCATAAGCCTTTGTAAATAATATGCAGAAAGCCTTATCATGCACTCCTTGCTCAGGTAAATCTCTTCTTGAGATCATCTGGAGTTTCGTCTGAGTACGGAGTATAGAATCAAATATATAATGAGCCAACTGCTTAATCGAGTCGCACAGAAAAATACCTTTCAGGCTGCTTTCAGTGACATCTGCTAGACACCAGTACTGCTGCGGTCTCACTAGAGGGAGCAATTTATTCTGAAATATTGGTCAATATTAGCTCAGCGCTTAGCTGGGCCACCAGTGGGTCAAAATTCAGAAGACTTTTCTGAAGCAAATACACATTTTAAGATAAAAAGACAAACAAGGGGAATAAAGAAGTTTAAAAGCAGCATTTAGTTTAATATCCTAACTTCTGGAACAATGAGGTGTAAACAAAAAAAAGGAATCTATGACACATATGGAGATTATTTTTTATGTTGCTTTTCCTGCTGAAAGCTCTACAGTAGAGGTTTTGTCCCTGTTTCTGGTAGAGATTCCTGTTTTCAGAGATTACAGATCATTTTGGTTGGTCCTTGATGTGAAGTTCTGCTTTTATTTTAAAACATGGTTGAGCTATTCTCTTTTTTATCATAGGCTGTAAAAGGAAATAAATTCCCAGATGCATTGAAATTCTTAGAAGCATTGCTATCACTCGGGCTCTGTCAACATTTCCATCTTAAATAATTATTTAATGTTGAGTCATAAACACCTTTCTGTAAACATTTATTTAGTGCTTGACAAGGTCTCCCCTCTAAAGGGGTGGGGGTGGTGCTGCTCAAAAAGGCCCCATGGTTTTAAAATATTTTTAATTACAGCTTTGAAAGTTGTGTTCTAAATATGTCATGGTTCAATACTGTCCTTATTCAAAGTCTATATCAGGGTAAGTTTGTTCTGGACTTGTACAGTGTCTGGCACAGTGAGGTTCTCAGAGCCCTGAGGCACTGCAGCGAAAGCAAATAATACAGATTTAATACCGACTGTGTTTATGCAGCATGACCCCGAGTACCACTTAGCTCCTGGGTCCTGATGTCTGCCTGAGCTGTGTCTTGACTCTGTGTTGGGATGAAATGTGGGAATGCAACCTCTCTGATTTGTCCCCTGCCTGGTCTGGAGGGAGGAAAATGGGTTCTGTGAGCTGGGAGGGAACCAGGGTGATCTCCATGAGGTGAGGTAATGTCAAGCACCCCTGTGCCAGAGGAAAGACACAGCCACCAGGAATTAATTCCTCCTCACAAAGCGAAAATTATCAGCTTTGTGCATCTCTGCAAGTGCAGAAGCTATCTTTGTTTCATTTGCTCAGCAAAGACTCACTGGGTGCAAAATGACCAAGTCTGTTTGATTCGCTGGGTTTTGGATACAGCCTTTAAAAGCCCTAAACCTGCCATCTGTCCTGCTAAAGTGGAGCTTTCACTTTATGTTGCACCAATCGTGATAAAATTTGCAGGACAGGAGCCTAAAAGGTCTACAAGATAGTAAGCAAGATAACATCCCTACTCCCCATTATATGTATTAGATCAAAATTACTGTTAGCAGAAGTCACAGTATGTTTGGTGATGGTGCTGCCTCTATGCTTTATACAAATGAAAATTAGCTTTTAGTTTCTGAACCTGAGAGGCTAGATGGAGGTATGTGATCTGCACTACCCCAGGCTCTGGCTGCATGCTGGTACAGCAAGCATGCTGTCATGCTTAAGGAAGCTGTGCTTGGGATACAGCAGGATCCGCCTGGATCTAAGCCCCGTTTATCACAGACACTGTAACAGAGCCCAAGGAAAGGAAGAGAAAAGAAGGTCTGTGCAACCTTCATCTCTATCACAGCCTGGGAGTGCAGTCTCTCTTTTACTGCCACCAGCATTTTACTGTCAAGAAAAATCAAATCTCAATTTTCACTGGAATATTTTAAGAGAATGGCCAGCATGAGTGAGTGCAGATTTAAAGCTACTCCCAAATGTGACTGAACAGTGGGAGAAAATAACTTTCTGTAGTTTTAATCTCTGCTAATCCACCAAGGTTTTTATTTTTGTTTCCAGACTGAGATTTTCTGGCAATACTTTATATCAAAAAATGAGGTCCTGGTTTATTCTACTTGCCTTGCTCTACAGGTGAAGCGAGATTTAGTAGATGTGGCGTCAGACAAGAAGGAAGCAAAGTCTGACAGACAGAATGTGACTAATAACCAGTTCATACAGAAAGTCTTTTTGTTACCACTGATGTAACTCCTTTGCTGAGTGAGCAGGGAGAAATCTGTTTGGTTCTTTCGGCAGAGGAATGAAGCCCAAGACTAACTTCAGCTACACGAATAACATCACTGAACTCCTATGTGTATACTCAGTGTTAGAAATCATTAAATATTTACAGCTTCCTTTAATTGCTGAGGGATCTCCCCCTGCCTGGAGGAAATTTTCAGAAAGAAAACTCTGAATACTAGAGGAGATTAAAAAAAATAATGTTAATAATAATTAAAGGAACCCAAGTACAAATTGCCTTGATGTGCCTCCCCTCCATCTTCAGATCATTTCTGGTGGCATACCCACTGCATGTATCTATATAAATATTTCAGTTCTCTTAAAACTATTGCAGCCATCTTCTTTATCACAGTAGATCAAATAGCACTGAGATAACTGAATGGTGAGCAGGACATGAGAGAATATCTTGTACCTAAAAATTCCTTTAGCAGCTTAGCTCAGCTGGGGCAGCAGCAATAGCCTGGATTCTGAATTGCTTGCTTTCTATGAGTGAAAGCCCTGAGTGGCCTAAACCCCCATTTTAACCACTTATGCATGTAACCTGCACATAATTCTTTAATACTTAATAAATATTTAGTAAATAATGTTTAGTTGCCCATCTCATAGGAAACTTTTTGATGTACCAAGGCTGCTTTGGAATAGCAGTGCTGTTAACAGGACAAAGTTAGCCTTTAACACAAAGTCATCATTTTATTTGTTTCCCATTAAACTCTGTGGCTGATTTAAAAGACACTGAAATTCTTACCCTGACAGACAGTCCAGAACTACTTCAGAGGGTCCAGTATTTCTATTATTTTTAAAAGCTTAGTATCATAAGTAAAACCAAATATGTTATGCATTTTTTAAAAACAACAACAAAAAGATAGAGCTGTTGGGTTTGTTATAATCCTAAATTTAAACACAAATTCCTCTCTTACCCACATATGGTTGGGGTGTATGTATGGGGGGGGGGGNCACAAAGGCATTCTTTAGAGGAAAATGGGATCATCTACTTTTCCTACAGGAAAAACTTGTGCTTTTCAAAAAGCCCTTTGCCTTTTGCCATGTGAATTAGCCGTTCACTGCTGTTAATCTAAGTAGATTTAAAAAGGGTAAAGACTCCTGGTCCATGAAAGCCTGCTCTGCAGATAGATTTTGTCAAAGTGTAACTGTGTCGGTTGTGTGGAAGACCTGGAGGGGGAAGCACAAAGGGGGGTCTTTTAACTGCATCCACAGCTCCTGGCATCAATTCACATACAGTGCAGGAAGGTGCTTGCAATTCATTCCTTTTCCTGTCGAGGAATAATGATATCAGCACGGGGTCTTTATATTGGTATAATGGCAGTCACAACCTGGGGGAGAGGGGAAAGGTTGTGCTGCTGCTCTTATGCCCGACTGGTCGAAGCAACGTGGATCCTATGTGCAGAGCTGGCTGAAATAATGTGTTTCCCAAGAAAGACCACAGGGCTATTCTGCAATTATAAAGCACCGGGCTTAAGAATTTTGCTTGTGAACGTATCTAGGAACTTGGCATGCTGACTAGATAAATGTTTAAAAATAAGCCTAGTGCCCAAGCTGACGAGCTTGTGCCCTTTTGGTTCTATTCATTTGAAGAAGAAAATGGATTTATCTGAAAGTCTGCTTCACGTGACTGAGATTCTCACCAGAGATGTAAAGTTCACTTGCCATTTTCCTTACTCACCTGAATATTTTGGTATCTGAAGACAAAGAAGATAAAGAGGGTTGTACTCTATTCATCACCATTCTCTTTGTTCTCAGTCTACATCTCTTCCTTCTAGCCCTCCTCCAAACACACCTTCCTTGCCAAATATTTTGGGAAAAAAAATTAATCACAGCAATATTTTTTCAGGGACTCTAGCACTTACTGGTACAACATGTAATACTCGTGTCTGATTTGTTTTGTTGGTATCTGAATGGGAACCAACCAAAAGAAAAAAAAAAACAACAAACAAAAATGACATTTTATAAATAACAGATGTAAGGTTTTCTTTTTTTTTTTTTTTGTGAAAAATGTTTGTGTTTCAAAATGTTCAAAGTTTTTAAAGGGAAAAAAATCAATCTCTGCTTGATTATTTGTTTTCCCTTTTGTCCCTGTCTCCGTATTCCTGACGGTAGAAGGCAAATAAATTTTTCCTGGGGAAAACAAGAAGAAAAAGTATTGTCTTTGGGTTTAGCATGGTGAAGTAAGCACGGAGAGGCTAAAGTCAAGTAGTTTTCACAAAACTGGACTGCCTCAGAGGTGACACTTTACTCTTTGAGTCCTCACCATTACAAGGTACAAATGCCACTGGCATTATTTATCTGTAACATACAGCAGTCATTTCTACTGGACAAAACAGAGTTTGAAGAAAATATTTAGCAGAAAATTGTATTGTTTGATGTTCCCTTAGAGCCAACACTTCAGATAGCCTCCTGCTCTGTCACATGAGGATCTGCATGGCATTCTTTACGAACCTCCTCAAAATCCAGGTCCTCACATGTCCCTTCTCTAGCCATTCTTACAGGTAATAATCTCCATGCAGAGGTATCAAACTACTCTTTTATATCTATAAACTACTAACTGCCAATACTGACTTGTGATACAGCCACTGTGTGCCCTCAGGTCTCCATCTGAGGCCCTATTGCAGCTCCATGCCAGGTGTGGGGAGTATTGTACAGCAAGGTCCTGACCCAGTGTGTGCTGGGGACATTGGCAGGACACATACAGGCACTATGCAAGCCAAAAGTGCTGCCATGGTACTTGTAGGAAACATCCTGGAAGCTGAAGGCTGCAAATCAGTGCTGCTCCTCACCCCCGTCTCCACCCATGAGTAAAGATTCAGCTTGGGGCTTCTCAGCTGTGCAGCAAACCACCATTTTCCTCTCCTGGGATAAGAAGACAAAGGCACAAGCAGCCTGCTTTGTCAGATTGAAGGAAGAGAAAATGGAATAGGCTGCAATCAAGTTCATGCATGCAATATCCTGAGGACAGAAGCATGTCATTCCCAGTCTGGCTGATGGTGACAGCTCCACTTCCTTAGCAGCCACAGCTGCTGTCACCTCATGCCTGAGCTCTTCCTGGGTGGAAGCAGCAGCCACCCAGCTTTGCATGGCCATGGCAGAAGTGAGGCCAGCAGCAGGGCCCAGCCACTCAGGCTGAGCTGCTTTGCCCAGCATGTCCTTCACTGTGCCGAAGAATCATTCTTATAACCACAACCATTGCTGTCACCTCTCTTATCCATGCTGACTGCCCTCTGCTCATGTTTACAATCTCCAGAAGACCCATTGCAATTCTTCCTAATGCCATCAGTGCCCTTTTCTCTTCTGCTTCTCATGGTCTCTAGCTAGATGTGGCCTTCTGTCTCAAGCAATGTGTAGCTCTCCATCATTTCTACAAAGAAAGCCCTCCCTAAATTTCAGTCTTCATTCTTTTGGCAAGTCCTGTTTTACAAAAAGTGATGATTCCAGCCACCACTTGGCCACAAAATCTCCTTAAGATCTTCCAAGATGCCCAAGATGAAGCCTGCTCAGCCTGGTGGAGCCTGGGCTGGATAGCTAGGGTTCAAAAGTGCATCCTGTGGGTCTGTTTGACAGGCAACTGGGTGGTTCCAGAAAGTGAAGCAAGCAGCAGCTCCCATCTCACCAATACCACTGCTTGTACTGCAGTGTTTTGGCTTTGTAACACATTGATGCATGTTTGCTCCAGCAGCAGTGTGATGAGAGCTGGCAGGGGCTACACCACATGTAAACTCCAGAGAATTTAGTCTCCCAACTCCAACAAGTCTCTCCAGAGTAGGTCCAAACTAGAATTTCACTAATTTTATTTAGGAACGCATGTTAGCATGTTCTTGACATCAGAGTAACCCTGTCAGCAAATTCACATCCCTGTTCCTCACTGTATCCAAACCAGAGCTTTACAGAGGCATAGAAGTGTTCTTCTCCTTTTAGAAAATGAGTCAAACAACAGATTCATTTTATTATCCACGAAAATCCAGGCTGAGCCATTTTGGCTGAATCTTTAACCAAAAGATAAATAAATCATCAGCCAAAGACAGGCATTCTTCATGGATGATTTTAGTATGAAGGAAAGTATGACAAAATGTAAGTGCTTTAAAAAAGGCAAAATTGCAAGTGCCTAAAATAGTACTCTACAAAAGGCAGATTTAGATTCTCCTGGATGCAACACAGCGTTGCATGTTTTGCAACGTGTTTTGCAGTGACAGCGTTTGCTATTATAGGCATCTGTGCCACACCTTTTGCCAAAGTACTTCTTCAAGGAACAGGAAAGAGGTTTCTCAAGTAGTGTGTTAAAAATAATCTCACTCTTCTCAACTCATTGGCAGTCAAGTTAAACATGCTTCAGCATGGGATCATCTCCCAGCTGCTCAGATCCCATTATCCGATGGACTTTCTGTGTGCTGGCTTCCCCTTCCCTACAGAGATCAATTCAGCTGTTCCCTATCCTGTTCCCATCTCTCCCTTCTCAGAGCTGTGCAGATGGAGCTTTACAGCCCAGAAACCAACTGAACTGCAGGCAAAAATATTAGTGGCTCCTCTTTTTGCTTGAAGTTGTTTAAGGGAATAAAATGTGGTCTGGAGCTTCAGCATGGACCAGCACTGTCCCCTCAAGCAGATTCAAAGCAGCTGTGGCCAGCAGTGTCATAGGCATGTAGTTTCCATACAATTCTTTCTGACAGCAACATCTAATCTACTGAATAATATGATCCCATAGGATCCACTGCTCATTGGGGATTACCTGGCTTCATTGAATTCTCACAAACTCTGGTCAAATTCTCACAAAATCTTGACAAGCAGATGCAACGATCTGGGTCAAGGGCCTGGATCTACAGCAGAAGGAGAAGCATCTTTCTATGAATTAGAAACTACCATTGCCTTTTGCATAGAGATGCATAAAGGTGAGGAAACTAAGTGACATACCCAGGGTTACAATGGAACCAAACAGTAGAGCAGAGAAAGAAATCTGATGTCTTGGCTCCTATTTGTCTCTATTTTCTACTCTCATTCACTGATGCCTTCAGGTCTGTACTTAACATTGCCATAATGCATTTAGAAATTAAAACAAATAGAAGTTTATTTCTTGTGGGCAGTAAAGATGAGTTGATTTTGTAGAGTCATAAAATTCTGTTAGGTATAAAGGATTCTTTATTTTATAATAGCTATTAGAATGTTTGTTTATTGGATTTTCTTCAGCTGGAAACTTCAGAAGAAACATTGCTTTGAGCTAATCATTTAGCAAAGGACAAAGATACCTTAGGTTGCTGACTCGTCCTATAGTTAATGGTTCTCTCAGTCTTTTCTCTGTCAAATGTGGCAACTATGACATCAAATGTTATCTCTGTAAACACATGCCAACTCAAAATAGCACATGGGGGGGAAGGATGAAGAGTTCCTTATCCTATTATTTTAGCCAAGATTGTGGTCACCAGTCAAATGAGGAACCTCTCACCACATAAAGAAAAAAAAAATAGTCTTTAGTTCAATTGTGACTTCCCAAAATTTCAGCAACAAATGACCAATTCAACAAACCATTTTGCTTTCAGATCAGCCACTTTAGGGGATCATACTCTTGAGTGTATAAAATATGGAATTCTTATTTCTGGGATGTCAGGATTTCAGTTATGATATGTTATTTGCAGAGTCTCACGATAGGCACAAAGATATCCATGGCTGTTAGACACTTTTTTTCAAAGGCTTTGCAGAACTGGCAGTTCAGACAACCTGAGAGTTTTGTTGATTTGCCAATGATCTGCCATGTGACCTTGAGCAAGTCTTTTCACTTTTCTCTAGCTCTGTTTCTCCTCCTACAATTTGCCTTATCTATTTAAATGGCAGCCTTTCTGAGCAGGGAATTTCTCACCTTGTGCTAGTTAGAAGTGCTTAGCTGAATACGAACTTGTCTTCCTTGGGATTACTGTACTGCAAAGCTAGCAAGCTTTGCCAATTAAAAGCACTGGTATGAAGTACTAATCAGCTGTTTTTCCAGAGGGGATCCTAGTACAGTCAGAGGATCAGCAATGCCTCCTTCTCCAGTACTTCACTTCTGCTGCACTTCTTATCCAGAAGCTGAAGTTGCAGTGTAGCATCATCAGTACTACCACTTTACAATCAGGCTTTTAGAGTCAAGCCTCAAAACCATGATGTGGGGGTGCAGCAGCATGAAAGAGAAGTGGGCAGGCTGTGGATCCTGAGCCACGCTTGGCTTAGGAGCAGGTCAAACCCACTCCCATGCTGGGCTTTACCAAGGAGGACAAGAAGCGTTCCTAATCCTGGCAGTGAGTGAAAGTGACCCTGAGGAGGTGCCAAGGTTTTCCTCTGCCTGTGATACTGGACTTCAGCCATCTGACCTCACAGCCCCAGGCTGGCAGCATGCATCAACCTAGTGGCTGGGCACCAAAAGTGATGGTCATCTCCAAGGAGGGTCAAGCTTACAGGTAACACAGCCCTGCTGAGTCACCCAGAGCAAAGCCACAGGTACTGCTGTGTTCACACCTCTCTGCACACCCAGCCTGAAGTGGCAGAGGACAGACAACCCAGATGGTTCACAGCCCACCAAGACCACTATGCCCAAGGAGGTTAATTCAGGCCTGCTCATCAGCAAAGTGCTGTGGCCTGCCCTTGTTTACCCAGTGTGGATAATTGTCACTGGCCATGTGTCAAATGAAACACACTGTGAATAAGAAGTACAGAGGAGAGATGTTTCAGAGTCCTGAGGAACGCTGCACCACTACAGAATTCATATGCAATTCAAATGCCATTCACCAGGGCATTTGCAAGTGTGGCACCTGTCCTGAACACTCAAAAAAGTATCAAATAAATGCCAACCTAAGGATGGGCTTTTCTTCCTTCTTCATGGCACACTACCCACAGACATCTCCAAGCAAGCAATCTGTACAGCCTATGAAATTGCATCCTACCAGGTCCTCAGTCAGGGACTCTGACCTGCAAACCAATGGTGCAGGGAAACTCTCTGCCTCCCCCAGAATAAACAGTATTAAACACAGGTTGCAGTGGGGAGGTTTTCTGAGGCAGAAGTAGGATTTTTGGATAGGAGGTATGTTTTGGGCAGGGATATAATGTATGCTTCAGATGATGTTGACTTTGGCCAAGTGGCTTATTATCATAACTAGGAGATGTTTGTAAATATGCCCAGAAATATCTAATATATTTTACAAGCCAGGCACAAGCTGTCAGCCTGTAGCACATCCACAGCACAGACACTTCCTCAACATTCTTCTTATAAATTAGACAAATGCCCAGTCTATTTAAGGCAACAGTTCAGTTCACAGAGAAGGATTGCTTAAGATAGGTCCCAGAAGAAATGTGCCTACCGACCTCTTCGGCACAATTTTTGAAGCTTAGGCTTTCTCTCAAAGGCTTGTTCAGCATACACTTGCCATCCTGACATCATCCTTCTCCCAGCCAAGCACACACCTCCCTTCTCCAACTGTAAGCTGGGGAGAGTCTGCCTAAGGGAGGGCAGGCTGTGCCTTTCTCTCTCTCACACACGGCAAATCCTAGAGCTTTGTGCCTGGAATCCCCCTGAGTCAGCAAACAGCTGGGATTCTCTCGCAGACAGGAGGCAGCCCTCAGAAGAACATCTGGCTCTGGTCTCTATCTTGTCTGCTGCTTCTTCACACATCTACTTCCTTAAAAAGAGCTTCCTGGAGGAGAGCATAAGGGGACACAGGCTCCAAGTTCTTTTGGCTACTTTAAAAGGACCACCTCACTGTAATGTCAAACAAAAGTTGTATTTCCTACCAAAAATATAACACATACATAAGGGAGACAATTACATGTAGTTACATTTTTCTATTGCCATGCAGCTCCAGTATCTTTGGGGTAACTGGGAAGTGTGCGCTGTTTGCCTTCAGCTTGAGAGCCCAGGGCACTGAAGGAAGGGGGGGGTCTGCACATAAAGGGCTGAGCAAATCCTTTGTATGATTGGAAGAATTGTATTAAACATTGAGCAGAGATGTCAGTCCCCCCAGCCTTGCAGATGCAACTCTCGCTTTGCAAACTGCCCCAGAAGAAGCTAGTGGCATTTTTTTTTCAGAGGCTTGTATTGCTTAGTACAGAAAACAGTGTCCAAGTGTCTTCTCCAGCAGTTTCCAAATAAGCACAAGTCAAATGAGAGAGGAGAAGAACAAAGGATGCTGCTGGGGGGCAATATATTTGAGGGGGGAAATTGTGATTTTGTGGTCAGTCAAATATGGAATGCGCTGATGGTTCCTTAACATTTTTCTAATGGAAAAATAATAAGCTTCAAATAGTTAAATCAGAGTCTTTATTTCTCAGCAAACATCTTAAATTACACATAAAAATCTCTTAAACACTTCAGCTTAAGAGAGGCCCTGACTAGCTGTAGATCCTTTACCTTTTGAGGATTTCATAGCAGGCCACCCACAGGGAAAATGGCACCTCTATCACCATGACAGTTTTTCTGGAGATGAGTCCCTAAAATGCTGTGCTCTTTTCCCTGGGGAGACGAAATTCAAAGGTGTAACCTGGTCAGCACAATTTGACACAGCAGGGAGGTATAAATCACCCAAGACATGACTTTCTCTAAACTATTAGGTACTCTATTTACGTGTATTTGGACCAAATGTCCTGCTTCACCTCACTGCTTACATGTAATGTAATCAGCCCACACTTGCACAAGTCCATCTACCATTTCAGAGACATGCTATATGCTGTAGATGTCTTGGAAAACGAGCAAGTTATATTAATTATGATAAATCTGTCCCAGCCTATTAAAGTCTTTCCTTAATGATGTTGCAGTGAGGTGGCTGTTTCATTCTGAGTCAGTTTCTCCTATAGCTATGCTCTCCTTTTTGACTGAAGCCTTTTGTGGCACTTAGTGGAGGTAGGCTTTTTCCAGTTTATAGGCAAACAAGCTACTTTGCCTCCAGAAACTTTTATGAAGATTATGCTCTTCACCTGAGTAATAGGCCTGGGGTTGGAACTGCTAATCTTGTCTACACAAAAAAAAAAAACAACAGAATAAATGCATGCATTATATGAAATAAGTGCCCCTTGCTAGGTAGAAATTAAGGATTTAGAGTGTTGTCCATACACTGAAATGATCTTCATCACCATGTTAGCTGAGCATTTCACAACCACCGTCATGCTTTGATCTTCACACCACATGAGAAACAACTGTTGTTTTAGTTCAGGTAAGAGAAGCTGAACGTGTTACCTGACAAAGTATGTTTGAACTAAGCCTGCATGACATATGAACTACACAGGTCTTTCCAGGTGCCTGTCTCCTCTGGCACACACCAAGGACCTGAAGAGAATATATTATGGTTCCCTCAGCTTACTTTACATGCCTGGTTTTCTTCTCATATTTGATTATATCCAACTATTCAACATGGTTTTGACCACTTGAAGCATTACACCAAATTAGATGGCCACGATGTGCACCTGGATGTGAAGGCCTAGAACCATCCCAGATCTTAGTGTCTTGACCTTGTCCATATGCCTGAAACATGCACTAGCTCTGGTGTCCTGCATTTTACTGAGTTCAGCAGATCATAGCAAATTTGACACCTAGCAAGCTTTACTCAGCTTTAGGAGCTGCTGTATTGTAGGATGGGCCCAGTAATGTCACCATGTAGAAGGGTCCAAGAGACATCATACACTTGTGCTAAAGGCACAGGGTCATTCTTCAGTCAGCTGCACGGTATCCAGCAACCATTTCATCCTCTTCGTGCTGGGGGCCCAAACACCACTCAGCCTCCAGGGTTTTACTGATGGCTGGCAGAGGGAGTCAGGAGATAAGAGGGCATTTTCAGATAGAGAAGTTCCATCCATAAACACTTCACAGGACAAACAGGAGAGCAGGAAGCAGCTGAAAAGTTAGTGTCAGCAGTCCACAGCAACTGTTGCAGCAGTCTTTTGGCTACAGTCTAAAACATCAAGAGCCCCTTGGGGTGGTGTAAGTGCCACTAGCATCAGTTACTCAGCTGGATTGCATGACAAGGTTTTAATCACAGAGCCCACAGAGTCAGGACTGCATATCTAATGTCATGCCTCTAGGAATCAAGTAGTGTTGGACTACAGCTTTATCTGTGGATGAGTGTCAGATGCAGCCTTTAATTTCTTGCCAGGATATCAATAACCGCTTTTTGCAATTTTATACTTTTCATTCATTTGGCTAAAGTCTGTGTTTTCAGCCTTGAATCAGGCATTTCCTCATTAACAGAGTATGAGCTTTTTTAGCCCTGTTGAGAAACCTCACTGAACTGAGGACTTGAGCAGGTACCTTCTCAGAGGAAAGAACCCCACACTTCCCTCCAATGGAAATGGCGGCAGGACATCACTGGTGGAGCTCTTACTAGGGTCTGTGCTAGGCTCTCCTGTTCTCTTTGTGACAGCCTAGTAGTCACAATCTTCTGGGATGGTCGGGGCGGGCATTCTGCCTACAGCCATCCATGTGCTCTGCTTGCATATATGTGTAAGATATATTTTGTAGTGAAATTAATCAGAAGAATAACAAAGGAAAAATTATGAGAATTACCTTACATTAAGGTTTCCCAAGCTAGCTGTCCCATTTTCCCTCTGCAAGCTTGTTTCAACTGGATTTATTTTAAGAAAGTGGAAGTGTTCCATTAAAATAAACCTGTAAGACATAATTGTTTGTATCTCATCACCAAAGAATGAGATTCAAGATTATTACTCCTATAACACGCCAACCTTGGTCTGATAGACTTCTCTTAATGTGACTGCACATTGTTTTTGGTGGCACTGTATTTGACTAAAGATTCTTCTGGTGACAGTTTCCTCACTAGGCACCTAACAGGAATCAGAATTAGAGGCACTTCCTTCTTCTCAAGCTACTTCATGTTTTCTTTTTATTCCTCCTTTGGCTTCATTTCTCAAGCCAGCAGAGAAAAGTCGAGTAACTGCCCTGTAATCTTTAATTCAAGATTTTTCTAACATGAGGCTTCATTGGTAGATACCTCCTGACATGGTCAATGTGGTTTTCATACCCTAGGCTGCAGGCTGTCTTGCTTACCACTTGAAAGGCCTTCACAGAGTGCCTTTGCAGGGTTTCCTCCAGTTTTAATGTATCAATTGCACTAAACATAAGATATCAGCTGACTCTAAACTGCTGAGTGATTTCTGTGGCAGGACACTAAGCATTTTCTGGTTGAGAATGCCCTTTTTTTCCAGGTGGAGTAGAAGCTGCCCAGTTATCCTCCTTGACCAGCCATATAAGATGAAATGAGCCATAAGAAAGGAAGCTGTTTCCAGTTCTTTCTTTCCAGACATGAAGCCTCCTCCTGATTGAACATGGCCTGCAGGCACACACTCCCCTTCTGCTGTCTTCCAGGACAAGACGAGTGTGTGGTAATTTCATGTTTGAAGCTGGTGGGATTTAAGCATATGCATACATACCCTGCTGGATCCACAAGCCCGTCACAGCTTCTTCCAGCACAAGGAGAGCAGCACCACACTGATCAGTGTAGGCTCATAATATTTCCATGTAAACAATGCTCACTCAGGTCTCCAGGCTGTGATATTTATGTCCCCAGAACTGCCAGCTCTACTGGAGGGGATTTGAGTGGTCTCAAATGGCAGTGCCTGGCCATCACAAGAATTAAGCACTCCATTGTCATAGAGAGAATTGTTAGAGCTGTGCTCCAGTTTCAGAACCCTTTTTGTTAAGAAGACAGAAAAATGCAACATTCCCTGCACCCTAGACAATTAAAAGGAAACACCCTATAAGATGCTAAAAGCAATGAGACTGCTTCTCGGGATAATTAATCTCCCATTTTGTTGAAAAAAAAAATATCCAAATCACTCCTGTCAGTGGGAGGCATTTTTCCCTATTCTTTATTGGGGAATGAAGTTTTGAACAGCATCTCAGGTGAATGCATGGAGGAGGACTTTATAAAATGACCTGTGCTATGAAATGTCCCTCCCCACCTCCTTTGCTTGGACTGGCTGAGCCATAGCTGTTGACATGCCATTCAGCCCTCTCCCTGATCCTGTCACACCAACATTATTTGTCTGGGATGTTGCCAGTCACCCACTGATTACAAGCTGAAATCTCTGGCCTCCTGGCACAGGCGGCAGTTATAAGTACATTAAGTAGGACAAAGGTGTCCCTTAGCATCCAAATAAACCATGAGAATAAAGCCCAACTGCGTGTTGGTGTTAACAAAACACATGGAGTATTTTTATCTCTGGAAAGCTATTTCCTATTTGTAACACTACTTGAAACTGCTTCCAAGTCTTCATTTGATGTTACTCATATTCATATATTTTGTGTGTCTTCTTTTCATTTTCCAACCATGTTTATTAAAAAGTGTTCTCAGGGTAATGGCCCTTGTGGTAGGAATTTCTGTTTTGGGGGAAGAATACCAGAGTTGGAGGTTTTTTGCCAGCAGGATGTGAAAGCTGAAGGAAATAACAATGACTGGGACTAAAGATTTGTCACAGGGAGTTAGAAGGCAAAAATTTACAGTCTGGCCATGAGACAGTCCAGGCTAAAGCCATGAATTTATAGGAAGCATTGCCAAAGGCTGGATATTATTATTTTAATCAAACTCTGGTTTACTTTGCACACAAAAAAACAAATGAGAATTGCCAGAGCCTTTGGCTCTGCAGACAGAGGAGAAAGGGCAGAAGAGTCACCTCCATCTCCACTTCTCTTCCCATCCCAGATGAGGAGTGGGAAGCACGCATGACCTTCTCTGGAGAAATCATGGGAATTCAACTGCCCTGGACCTCATAGGGAGAATTTCTGCTTGCTTGGGAAATCCTCTTGTGCTCAGCGCTGCCATCTCAGGCTCTGCTGACATCAAAGGAGCACCAAAGGGGCTGGGACCGACGCTCACATCAACATGCTGTCCTGCAGCCTGGCAAGAAATCGCTTCAGTCCTTAGCTCTGCATCCACCAAAGCGGGTGCAAGAATTTGTGTCTCGGAAGGTTGGAAAAAACCGCATCAGTGCAGGGCTTGTAGATTCCTGCTCCTCTCCAGATAATGCAGTCCTGAAAGTGCTTGGAGAGGCTTTTCATAAAGGGAAGGCTTTATGCTCCTTTATGTTTGCATTGTCCCACTGACCTTAATTGTTGTTGCCTGGGATTTTTTTGTTAACTGAATGAGAGAAAAGGTTCTCTTCGCTTTTACCTTACCAGTACGAGGTCTGGATCTGCTGGAAAATTACTTGTGAGACCTCTGAATCTCTTATTTGCACAGAAGTAGCCACTTATATTTATTGCTTTACATATGGACACAATCCAGCAAATCACTCAAGCATGCAAATAACTTTAAGCATGGAAGGAGCCCCCCTGTAAGCTACTGGAACCATCACCACATCAAATACATACATCGAGTGAAGAGCCCAGCTCCACTCTAGTGTTTTCCCCAGCGCTGCCATTTGTCTGCACACATCCAGCAGGCCAGAAGGGCTTGCTTCTGGGGTTCCTTTCAAACTGCATAAATCTCGGTGGTAGATTTAAACTGTGGACTGCATTGATCGTTGCACACTCATCAATCCTTGCCCATGCACACCCCACAGAGGCTGCACATCACCCTGCTCCCGCCCCATTAGATATTCTTCCTATTTTCCCCCTTAAATGCAGAGAAAAACATGTAACAAATTTGCAGAGGGGAGCCTTGCTGAGTCTTATATGACTTCACTGCCCTGCATGAGTATCTCCTCTTACCACACACATAAAGGCACTGTCCTCCAAGGAGGGTGGAAACAGCAGAGACATCTGTGAGCCGCCTCATCTTAGCTGGCCCGGGGAGAGGAGGTGAGGGTAGCTCCTAGAGGGTTAAGGACCGTGGCTGCCCCCTTTGGTTTACTCCCTCCCCGCAGTTTGGATCGAGCGAGGCGGTTCCTGAGCGCCCTACGGCTGCATCCACCGGCACCTCGGGGGTTCTCCCGCAGGGCCTCTCTGCTCTCCTGGAGACGGGGGAGAGACTGCATCCCTCTCCCGGGGCTGCTCACACCCTACTCTGGAGCACAGGCGACTGGGATTAGAACCGCTATAGGGTCGAGATCATTTAAGAAAAGAGAAAAGTTGGGAGAGGAAGGGATGGCAGATAGTCCTTAGCGACGTGAGAACGAGAGCATGAATGCATACCAGGATTTATAGGTGGACTTTACGGAACCTTTTTCTACAACATGGGAGATGGTTCGGGTTTGTACGTAGCGTGGTCCACCACTCCTATCGGCTAACGCTCAATGCGGGTGGTGGGCACAAGCCGGTGAGCCGGGGAAGGGCCTGCGGCCGTCCGCCCTTCTCCGCTGCCGACCTCACAGCGCTCAATTAGCCCCGCAGTATCCAGCTAGCCCCATAGCCTTCAGTTAGTCCCACAGCTTCCACTTAATCCCGAGGGAGGCCGCGGGCTCCGGTTTGACAGCGGGGAGAAACCCTTTTAAAAGTTTGAACAGAATAAGAGCGGAAAGTGATGCCCACACACCCCCTGCTCTCACCGACCGTGGGTTACACCGATACAGACTGTGCGTGAGCAGCCCCTGCGTGTCCGTGCGGGGCTGCAGTCGCCCGAGTATGGCTGAGGCTTCACGCCCCGTGTGAGTGCCTGTATCTGTGTATGTACAATACGTACGTGTGCGCATTATAAACGTGTAAGTGGTATATGTGCGCACACATGGATGCGGGCGTAAGCCTGAGGTTCTTCCGCGCTGCCCCCCGCGGCTGCCCCCGCTGCCACGGTGAGGAGCTGCTTTGGGCCGAAGATGGGGCTCTTCCACATTCCCAGATGCAGACACAGACCCGGAGACTTACACGGTTCCTTCTCCAGCGCCCTGCCCCGTCATCCGGGCAGAGGGCTGAGGCCGAAGGGCTCCCGGCTCTTCCTCACTGTCGGAAAGAGGCACCCGACGGCTTATGCTCCCGGCTGGGCTTGCCTTCATTTTCCTCTCTTCTCTTCTGTGCTGTTTTTCGTTTGTTTGTGGGTTTGGGTTTTGTTGGTTTGTTTTTTTTTTTGNGGCTGGGCCCAGCTCAGTCCAGACACCCCTCCTACCCTCCTACACCCGGGGATCCCGCTTTGCAGCACCCAGGGATTTTACCTGCTCAGCTCTGCCGCCCTCTCCCCGCCCCAGATCAGAATCTTCTCGAGACAGTGAAGCGGGAGGGGACCTATCCCTACTCCGGTAATTTTACCCTCCTCCTGGGGCCTTGACACCGAGGGTGCCGCGCACGGCCTGGGGGCGGCTTTGCGGCGCGGCGGGGTCGGAGTCGAGCTGGTGAACCCTCCCGGGCAGAGCCAGCACAAGCCCGCCCTCCGAGAAGGCAGGGCCGGCGCTGCTCCCGAGATGGCAGTGGCGGCGTTTCCTCTACCCCGGCCCGGTTCCCCGGCGGCGGGGGGGGGATCCGTGCTGCCCCCCGCACAGCCTTCTTCGTCTTCGGGGAGAGGAGTTGGGCGTGGCAGCCGAAATTAAAAAGCAATCAAACAGGTCAGTCTCGACCCTGAAATCAGCACTGACCGACTCGGGGGAAACCCCTCCAGACGGACAGGGCGAAGCTCCCTCCACATCTACGCAAGGGAGCCAAGCGTCGGCTCGGCTTTGCTCGGCACAAACAGGGGCCGAGCTGGGGAAAAGCGACCTCAAACGCTTCTTTTATTAAAAAGAACAAATAAATCACCAAACCACACAACTTTGCCTCTAGAAGTTTACAAGTGAGGGCTTCTTTTATTTCTTGTTTTCTCTGAGAAGATTCAGGAGAGAGAAGAAATTAATCCTGAAATGGCGTTCTCCTTTAGAAAACTCCAGATTTAGCAATCGATTAGTCCGGCATTGTATGGAGCTCCGAAGGTGTAAATCCTCCCAAGATGCTGGATTATTGACTGTTACGGTATATCGGGTGCATTATATTCAGACCTACCCATGTATAACACGCATACTAAAGTAAGCGTTTAAGCAAGGTAAAATTACATGCCCCGAAAAACCTGTAGGTATTAGCATCGCTCTCTTGCCCTCTCTCCTTGACCTAAAACGGGATGCGGGACCCCTTAACCCTACTCCACACCCGCGCAAGCGCTTCATGGCCGACGGGGGACACAGCGCTTCCAACCTATCCCTGCCCGCCCCACCGCGCCCCAAAACGGCCTTCTGGAAGGAGCTTCATCGGCTCAAATGTCAGCCTTCTGCCCAAGGAAATGATTTCTCTACAGAAATGTTGATCATTTCGCCAGGGACGGGGACGAGGACAGGGGAAAGTTCATTTATTTTATGGGTACAGGTATGTGGGTATGGGTGTCTAGCTGGATTCGGAGGGAACACATGGCTATAAGGGCACACAGACAGGAAAACAACGCCGAGAGAGGGCAGGGGACAGACGGGAACGCGTATAAAATGCTCCAGTGGAGATAAATATTTATATTTACGGTTATTTTCGCCCCTTGCAAGGCCGCTGATCGCTACGCTGGCCCAGCACACGCCGGCGGGGTTCAAAGTGCGGGAGGCAGCGCTCGGGGACAAAAGAGCTGGGCCGAGCCGGGAGGGGAGAAGATGCCCCGGGCCTCCCAGGGACACCCACGACCCAGTTCTTCTGTCTGGCAGGGCCGGCTGCTGCTGTGGATTGCGATGTGGATTGGGATGTGAATTGGGAGTCAGACGGCGCTGCCCGCTGCTACAGCCGGGGCTAGGGGTCGCGCTGCAGGCTGCACAGAGCCGCGTTACCGAGGGCTGGGGGGGCCAAAGGGGTGAGAGCCCGTTGTTTAACCCAACTCTGTGCCAAATAGATATTCTGAGAATTCCTCATTTCGTTGTGGCTTTCCTCACCCTGCCTCGGTGGCCTCCATTGTTCCAGGTTCACGCTGCCATAGCCGATAAGGGGAAGGATAATCCCCAAGGGGGAAAAAGAAAAAAAAAAAAAAAAAAAAAAAAAAAAAAACAGA